>JAPPVO010000498.1:0-35902 GCA_030407325.1 Camellia japonica | reverse complement strand
TGAAACATCAAGAGGATTAAGCCCACTCTCTCTCTCTCTGTGTCTCTCTCAAAATAATAATAATAATAATTATATATACATATGCATAACATATAGATATAAAGTTATCTTTTCTTTGTGTCCACAGTGAGGAAGGCAACCAAACATATACCTAGGGTTGGGAAGTCAGGAGTCTATAATATGTGGGGCCTTTGTTGGGCTGAGAAGCTAAGGTTAAGTTGCTGTTGCTGATGCCATTTGCCCTCATTTCCATGCAACTCTCTCGCGTTTGTTTCATTCACATGGACGTACGTGTACTATCAATTTCTACCTCTTCTCGATCTTGAGTTTACTCTTAATTGCTAACTCATTTTTATTAAAGACTTTTAAAGAAAAAAAAAATTAATTACAAATATTAGGAGAATTATATTAAACTGGATAATTAAAAGACTAATAACGCCTAGTTAGAAACCCAACAACCACGACAAGAAATAATTTGAGGGTAAATTATACTTACACTTCTTGAGGTTTGAGTTTAATATATATCACCCTTTACTGTTTGGGAAATTATACTAATCCTCCTGTCATTGTAATTATTTAGACAGAATGAAAATATTGAATTCGTGTACTCTTTCTTTTTCTTGTTTTGTTTTACTTTATCTGTTTTTTCCCCCTTTCATTTGCTTTATTTTTTTTTCGAGCGCTGCTACGTAGCTCGAAAAACACTTGGCCGAAATGGCTCGAATCCAAAACGACGTCGTTTTGGTTTTTTTTTTTCTTTCCCCCTTTCTTTCTCTTTCTCATCTGTTTCTTCTCTTCCTCTGTTCATCTTTTTCTCTCCCTCTGTTCACAATCACTAAACTGAAATCAAGCTCAAATTTTTTCTCTTCTAGTCGGTATCATCATCATCATTAATAACACATCACTATCATCATCACCACACATCATCATCATCATCATCAACAACACATCATCATCATCATCTGAATTTTTTTTTCCAACACATCACCATCATACACAGATTTTGAGCAATATTTTTTTTTCCCTCTTATATCCTAAAAACAGACGAAGGAAGAGAGAGGAGAGAAGAAGAGAAAGAGAAAGAGAGAGAAGAGGGAACAGATCTGTGTTCGACTGGACTGGTTGTGGCCGAGCGGTGGAGAAGAATCGGAAATTGGAGGCGGCGATTGACAATTGTGATTTGATGATGGCGGCGGCGATCAAGCCATTCGGCAAAAGAGAGACGAGTACTCTCTCTCTTCCCCCGACGATTGTGATTTGATGATGGCGGCGGCGATCGAGCCATTCGGCAATGGGAGACAAGTGCTCTCTCTCTTCTCCCTTTCTCTTCTCTCTTTCTGTTTCTGTTTCTCTTCTTCTCTCTTCTCTCTCTTCGTCCTCTGTCTGTTTCAGATAAGAGGGAAATAAAGAAAAAAAAAGTTTAGCCATTCGGGGCAAAAGAATTTCGAGTTACGAAGGATTATTCTTTTTTTTTTTCAATGTAATTTTGTCTATTTTTCTGCTAGGAGTTATTGCCTTTTATATAAGTAGGGGTTTGTAAAATGAGACTATTAACCACAGGGGATGAGAATGTAATTTTTAGAACGTCAGGGGGTAGGATGTAATTAGACCAAATCTTAGTGGATGTCAATGTAATTTACCCATAATTTAAATTTGAAAAAAATAAATAAATAACTACATACAACTCCGTAATAAGGGATAAATAATCAATCTTAACAAAGATTGACCCTTGGACCTCTTAAATAGAAGTAAACAGCAATAGTCAATTGAGCTAACTCAGTTGATTCATTTTGATTGAAGATTTTTTAGCCCAATAAAATATATGATATAATTTGTCTGACTCTTACGTGTACATATATATTCATCGCAACCATGATAGAGACCCCCACTATCCCCCACTTCCACTATCCCTACACACACGTAGGGTTAGTGATGGGAAAAAAAAAAAAATTTTTTTTTTTTGACCAATCACGCCTCACTGGGGGTTTGGGGGTCTCTCCAGTGGGGGTCCCAAGCTTTACTGATATTCATCGTTATAGGTGGGTTTTTTTTTTTTTGGGTCAAATTATTTAAAATTTTGAAGGTAATTATATTAAACTTAACAATTATAGTCCGACAACATAAATCTATACACCCAACATCCAACATCAACAAAAATAAGAAAGAAAATAGGGGAAAATAAACGCTGTACAATAAAAAGTTTTCATAATGGAAAATATAGTATCAATCTTATATTTTTATCAAGATTGACTGCTTAACTTTCCCATTAGAAATGTACTAAGGCGCACAAGAGTCGCCTACAAAACTAATCAAACTGATTCCATTATAGAAATAGGCAAAATATATTTAAGTCTAAAGCTTGTAGGCTTATGTGGTATCAACACTTCATTCATAATCATATCCATGTGTATGATGTGGCTTGCAAGCATTGAACTTAATTCATGTTCTAAAACTACAATATTAAATAGTTAACATTTGATCTACTAGTTTTGAAGTTGTAGGTTCAAATTTGCTACTTATGCAGAGAGTAATATATGTAAACATAATATCTGTACAAATTTTCATACAAAAAATAATCTAACTATTCGTGAGACTTTCATTTTAAATCAAAATACCGTCATTATGGTTTATAATTTTGGCAATGTCATTATCACATCATATTTGAATGCATTCTTTATACAAAAAATTTGTTTTTAAATTATTTTTCCTGTGCGAATTTTGTCAAAAATTAGCTTCATTCAATGAAAACTGAGTCAGTAGTATTTATGAATATATTTAGGTATACAAGTCAGGCCGACGAGTGAGAGAGTTATGGGTCCCATCCACCCATCACCTTACCAAACAGTCCAAGAATTTTTTCTTTTATATGGTAAAAATTTTATCAATATAACTTTAAATTTAGAATTCTAACGAGGATTCTAATAAGGCGGCAAGGTAAAAAAATTAAAAATCAAAAATATCAAATTAATGGATGGATTTCACTTATTAGAGCTCTTTAGAGCTCTTGATTTAAAGCTTCCAAATATTTTTTTAAATTTTATTTGATAACTAATTAATTCTATTAAAAAAAATAAGGGACCCCATAAACCAAGTACTTCTCTATTGCATTTTTCTATTCTCAACACTCAAATCAAATGAAATATCAATAGTTAATGTGAGCTGCTTTTTTTAATTCTACTTTGTTATAAATACATTTATGTTTTTGTTCTTATTATATATAGTTATATTAAAATATATTTTGTGTGAAAGTATATTAATGCAGTTATGTATAATAAGGACAAATAAATGAGTATATTTAGAGTAAAGTAGAGTGAGAATAACGTCTCTCTAATTAAGTAGTTGCTTGATCACGTATATAAAAAAAAAGATGTGTTTGACACTATTGACAATGAGTATTAGAGGTGGGTGCAGGTCGGTCCACGTAAGCTACAATCCACTGTTCGTTTGCCATATTGGCGGATTGGAGAAAATCAATTTGCATCCGTTTGCCAATTCGGCGGATATGGATTGAGCGGATTGACGGATTGGCGGATAAATGCAAATCTGTTTGGCGGTTTAAAATTTTATAAATTTTCAATATAATTCAACTTGTGCACTTCCTCAAAAGAATGTATTACAGTCAATGACTTAAAAAAAAGTATTACAATCACTGCATGTTTCATTTAAAGAAAGAAAATTTAAAACTTTAGAATATTATAATTACTGCATGTCTCATCCACATATTACAATCACAGCATCCTCATCCACATAAAGTATTACAATCTATCAATCTGTAGTTCTTAAAATATAAAAACAATTCAAACCATCAAAATCATGAACAAAGCAGTAGTAGAGATTGTATACCTTTGTATTGTTACATCTATATCTGTTTTTGAAAATAAAAACCAAGCAGCATATATCATCTTTTTATTTATTATTTTTAGAGTTAGATTTAAAAATAAAAAAAAAAAGATAAATAATACATTTATTTTTTTCAATTTAAAAAATATATTCAAGTTGAAAATTCTTTTTCAATAGAATATATTCAACAAAATATTTAAACTCTTTTCAATTGAAAATACAAACAGAATATCTAAATAAATTGAAAATATAAAGTCTTACAAATTATTAGGGGTACTCACAGTTTAGTGGTTCGGTTGCGGCCAAAGGAATCTCAAATCCGCCATTTGTTCAAAATTAGGCGGATTGAAAAAAAATTAATCTGCAACTGTCCGCTCGTCATCACGCATTCGTTTAAAATGCGGCGGATCAATTCGGTTCGATCGGTTTGGACAGATCGGTATATCCACTACTCACTCCTAATGAGCATATTACGTAATAATTCAAAAAAATAATGAGTATATTACGTAATAATTCAAAAAAATGACACATCGTTGAATATAATTATAAATATTTATGTTTTTTTATTTATTTATTTTCTTTAGATGATATATTTATTAAAATTTATTTACTTATATGCGAAGAAGTTCAAATATAATTAATTTATCTTTTTTTTTAAAATAAAATTTATGAAACTTAATTTTTTGAGTGATCCCATCTATAATTTTTCCGGAGTCGGGTGTAGTGTTCACTCTTTATAATTTCTGCCATTAAACAATTAAAATGGTCAGAGTCAGAGACTCCTAGTTGCCTCATGACTCAAGATTCTCTCCTCCATTTTTCTTTTTAATTCCCTTCTTGTTAGGTCACTGGATTTACTTTTAAATCCAATTTTGAATATTTGAGCTGTTCACATTTTAAGATTTGTTGAGTATAGCATATCTGTAAAAAATAAAGTTAATCGGATATCAAAAGTATATGTTCGACAAAACGTTTATCAATTTTTTAAAAAAAAATAATTTTACTTCGATAATCCGAACACGTAATTTTGATAGTCTTAAAATATTGCTCCATACTATTTGGGAGATTCTAGTTACATCCAAAAAATCATTGAGTACTTATTTTTAAGTACATCATTTTCAATTATTTAAAATTTTATATTACTCTAAATATACCTTTTAATTTTTCCTAAGTTACCCTTAATAAATTCAAATAATAAATAATAAACAAATTCAAAAAAGAAAAAACATTTGAAAAACCTTTCAAACTGATACAAGAATAATAGAAACAACAAATTTTTTTTTTTTAAAAACAAACATAAAGTTCAACAGAAAGAAACAGAAAGAAAGAATGAGAGAGAAAAATAATAATAATAATAATAATAATTAGAAGGTGTCACAGCGTATAAAACCAATTGTTGTCATGATCATTGAGTTGAAAGATTATCTCGGAAGCTATAATGCTATTTATGTGACTGTGAAAATTGAAAGATTTAACATTGTAATGGGACATGTAAAAAAATATATAAATTAATAATTGTATTTTAATTTTTATATGAATGCTTACTGTTTTTTGATGGGTTACTTTCAAAAAATATTTTAATTATCACTTTTATTCATTGTTTGATTTTGTTCAAATCTTCTTTTAGGGTTTATGATTTTCAAAATAATAAAAAAAACAAGGACGATGATAATGGTGAGTTTTGATAGGGTGAATTAGGATTATTTTAGTGAGAAAGAAGAAGAAGAAGAGAAGAAGACAAAATAACTTTGATCTTTTGTGAAGAAGATGCAGAGATTTGAATAGGAACAATAGATTAGGATGTACCATGAGAAGAAAAAAAAAATTATTTAAAAGTTTAATATGTGTTGTTTTTATTAATAAATTTACATTAAGATATAATATGAATTAAAATTTATAAATTTAAATTAGACGTACTGAGATATTTTTGGGTTCAAATAAAATGTCTCATACGATTTATCACTTGACATGTGACAAGTTATTTCTTAAAAATCTAACAAAAGTACTGAACTCATTATTTTAGCCAATGGATATCAAGTTAAAATACCATATAAAATTGTCTTAAGAACAAAAAAAATAAAAATAATTTCTCCTGTCCACGCCATCCCCTGGAGATTACCATTGTGATTGGTTTAGGGACAAGCTACAAACACATTATGGTTAATGTTGATTTTAAATTATAAATTTAAATAAAAATTTCAAAAAAAAAAAAAAAAGGTAAGAGAAAATAATTTTTTTTTTATTTACTTTTTTTGTAATTTTTTCGTAAATTTATAATTAAAACAGTCTAAAGGACTCACAAAATGAAAATGACCTGTGTCAACAACTAGAGTAAGATAAGGTACTAAATTTATTTATCCAAAATAAATAAATAAATAAATAAATTAAAAAAAATATTAACATAATTACACTTTGAGTTAAACGTTTTTGTGTTTTTGTTGCACTAAGTTGGGCACCACGATGAGGCAAGAATCAAGATCGTCTTTTTCATCTCTCTCCTTAACTCCCTCCTTGCTAAGCCATTGGGTCACTCACTTTTGGGTCCACTCTGTGGCCCTTTGCGGACCCTAGTAACGTGACCTCTTAATTTAGAGGCACTTAGGGCTTCTTTTATGGATTGGATTTATTTATTAAAAAGTTTTGTTTTAATTTTTAATGATAAATTTATTATTATAAAAATATTTTTAAAAAATATAATTTAACTATTTTAACTTCTCATATTATATACGTACATTTAAAAAAATGTAAAATTTTTTTATTATCGAAACGAGAGGCAAATATACAAAAAAAATATAATTCAATTTTTATTTATTTATATATTTTTTTTGTGATAGATAAGTGAATTAAATATAAAAAAATAAAATTTACAATGAGGGTCTGTACACTCCGAAGGGGGACAACAAGATCAAAGCAAAGCATGTTCATCGCTCAAGAGTAGGTCAAAGCAACCAATAACATGCACAGATAATGTGCGATCCGGACATTTGGTCATAAAAAAATTGCAAAGATGAAGACAATGCCTACTATATTATAGAAGTTTGTGTTGTGGAACATCATGTGACATAAGTGGCATTGTGCATATAATATCCCATCAATTATTTTGGACTTTCACTTTTTTTGGACCCCTCACTTATAAATTTTAAAATTTATAAATTTTTTTTTCTTCTCTTAAATAATACCAAAATTATCCTTATAAAGATATTCCACACATTCAATTGAATGTACACCTCTACACACAAAAAAGTGTCTCTCCCCATAACCCTAACAAAATTCACGAAAGTGATTACTACTTCATCTCCACATACTTGTTCATGATCTGAGAAAATAAATGTATGATTTTTTGTTATTGATTCAAAATTTCCTTTTTATGGGTTCTGCAATCTCCACGAGTTTGAATTTGTGATATCTCAAATGAGTTTCTTTGAATTCTCTAACAGTTTCAATTCTTGTTCTTCTTGTCTTTATCTTACTTGAGTTTTGATTTTAAAATTTGAAAAAGGTTCATTAATTAATTTTTTATTTTTCAATAAGAGGACATCTTTAATAGAGATGTTAAAATTGTACTACGTGTTAGTGTGTTATATGTAATTATTTAACAAAAAAGAAGTCATAGATGTTGGCTTCAATTTTGTGTGTTCGGTTACTTTTTTCCGAATAAATAAATAATATTCAGATTTGTATTCCAAATTTCGGTCCTATGTTTGGAAGTTTAGTCCTAAAAAATTATGAATAGTTTTTATTATTTTTGCATTTTTTAAAAAAACTTACCTTTACAAGGCCAATCTCATCTGAACTAAGAATACCATCAAAGTTATGAACTTTTTTGAGTTTTGTTGTTGTACTCCTCTCGTCTTATGGAGTTATGGTTGCCAAAAACTCACTCATTGTCATTGTCGGAGAAATGTAGGTTATCAAATGGTTGCTACCATTACTATCGGAATATTGCCGCCAAAAGGTTTTCAAGGTTTTGAGGGTGGATTGGTTTTGAAGGTGAAATTTGGGAAAGATAGATGGGTGGTGATAGATGTGGGTGTTCTCATAAACTCTAACTCATGATGTAGTGGTGTGTGGGTTTAATTGGGAGATGAGATGTTCCAAATTATTGATGTCATTTTTAATAATTTCATTTGAGGTTATTATTGTAATAAAAAAAAAAGCTAAAAAATGGAGGGTCTAAAATAATTGATGGTGCTAATGACATCAAATATATAGAATTTTACAAATTTATCATACTTATATTGGCTCTTTTAAGATTTTCATCTAGACAATACTTAAGTCTCATTTTATCAATAATGGATTAGTCATATGAATGAAAATAATATATTATCATCTCTTTGACATTAAAATGTATATATTATTCATGTTTATCCCTATGTCTACAAACTATCTGCATTAGTTCTGTTGCTTTAGCCTTACTAGAGTAATCAGTATAATTATGTCAAATTATAAAATTTATTATATATATATATTTTTAAAATTTCAGAGATAGTCAATGTAATTTACCCATTTCTTATTAATAAATACATATTCATTTTCTTTTAGTTTTTCCTATACTTTACCAAGTAAAAGCAAAAAAGTTAGGTGCCGTTTGGTAACACTTACGTTTTCAGTTTTCTGTTTATATTTACAAAATTTTAAAACTCAAATAAAAACTTGTTTGGTAAATTTTTATTTATAAATCAGTGGTCTCAGTTTATAAATTTCGCCAAAAAATGTAAACTCAAAAAATGTGTTTCTGTTTTGAGTTTCGAGTTTTTTTTTTTTACCACCCAACACTAGCCACCACCCGCCACCATTTTCCACCCACCGTCTTCCGCCACCACCACCCACCCCCACCTGCCACCACCATTCACCATCCACCTGCCATCCACTCGCTACCACCACCCACCCCTCGCCACCACTACCACCACCTACCTGCCATCCACCCGCCACCACCACCACCCGCCCCTGCCACTACATCCACCGCCCGCCACTACCACCCGCCACCACCACTCACCACCCATCAGCCACCACCAGCCACCTGCCACCCACCCCCCCCCACCACCACCACCACCACTACCACCACCCACTCGCTACCACCCGCCACCGCCACCGTCACCACCACCACTTGCCACCTGCCACCTACCCGCCACCACCCACCATCCGCCACCCACCTGCCACCACCACCCACACCCCCCACTACCACCACCACCCACTCGCTACCACCTACCACCCGCCACCGTCACCCACCCACCCACTATCACCACCCGCCACCTACCCGCCACCACCACACCACACCACCACCCACTCGCTACCACCCACTACCCGCCACCGTCACCACCCACCCACCACCACTCCTACTACCTACCCGCCACCACCACCCACCACCACCACCGCCATCCGCCACCCACCTGTCACCACCACCACCACCCGCCACCACACACCACCACACCACCACCCACTCGCTACCACCGCCACCGTCACCCACCCACCACCACCACCACCACCACCACCACCCGCTACCACCACCACCGTCACCACTTTCCACTACCGTCTTCCGCCCCACTTGCCACCACTTACCATTTCTCACTTTTTTATATTTTTAAAATTTTTTTAACATTTTGTCAATTACCAAACGCGTTTGTAGTTTATGTTTTCTAAAAAATAAACAAAAACCAGTTTAATAAAATTTTTTAAATATAAACTGAAAACGTAAACGTTACCAACAGACCCTTAGTAATTAGAATCTTTAATATCTTTTGCTTACCTTTTCCTTTCCTTTCCTTTCATTTATAATCTAGAATGCAAATACATAATTGTTAAAGTCGTCGCATAATAAGAGAGACAGAGAAAAGACCTCAAAACTTTTTGAACGGAGAAGAATAAAATGAACTTCTATACGCTTCCTCCAAAATGCCACAGAATGCAGTGAATTCAGAGATAACACAAGTTGTTAAAAAGGGTTGGACTACGTTTTAGATTCACACTCGGAGTGCGTACTTAGTGGAATTTAGTATGAGAGATATAAATTTGAATGCCATACACAATCCTCCTTACACCACTTGGGAATATGCTCTCTTATTCAAATAAAGTCTTGTAACATATAAATTGAACATAAAATGTATATTTTATTCACTTTCCTCATATTTTTAATTCTCTTTTCTCTACTCAAATTCACGATTCTACTGTGGCCTAAAAATCCTTCCAAATACAAAAAGTGTTAAGAGATGGTTCAACAAGAAATAATAGATATCATCAATTTGGTTGTCAAGTCATTGACTTTACCCAAAAAGACCAGTGGTGTATATTCCCTCTACTATTTAAGATGCAATGCTAAATGGCCATGAAAGCAACCATACGAGATAACTTATCCTTCATAGGACAGTCAAATTTCACAATAGTGGGGGGATTATAAACATGAAATCCGACTATACGATTCTTCGTGAATGGGTTACCATTAGAATGATGTTACAGAATCAACAATAAAAACCGGTGAAAAAAAAAATATGAGGTTTCTCACCCACACGACAAGTTTTTGTGTAAAGCATGGGTCTCTTTAGTTTGGTATCTATCCACCCTTTGCCGGCAATTGAACTATCAAACAACTAATGTGTTAGCAAATTGTCCTAGCAAGAGGAAGAGGTAATTGGTTGATGAGAATATTGAAGTCAACACAGCCAAAAAGACACTCCCAAACTAACTGAAAAAGAAGATTTTTGGGCAGTGGCATTCAAGTCCAGAAGTCCAGTGAAAAATAAGCTAGTTTAGAACATGTTCTTGTGAGAATGCAGCTAGTTATTATGATCAACTAATCCAAAGATTCCAAACCCCAGAACAAAAACAAAATATTATTGCATTCTCAGTAATTTAACTCATCTAGAAGCAACAAAGGTTCTTCTCCAAAGAATTTGATTATATAATTAGCACAAGGGCCATACTACACAACAACCAGGTATAGATAATGCTAAAATAGTTAAAATCTCAGTACTTTTCACATATTTTTATACACTTTTTACATGCACTTCAACACTAATGCAGTCTTTTACACCCGACTAGAAGGTCAGGAGGGGGGGAAAAAAAAACAAGGATTTACCAACGCAATTTTTTCCACAAAAAGTAGAGTATGCAATGTGACTCATGAAAGGGTTCTGTATGCATCAATACCATCTATACCTAGGCTAATTATATCGATGACACTGCCAAGTCTATGTTACAGTGATTCAAACCAATAGGACAGTTCATGGTCGATGACGGAGCTTCAAGAGATAAGGAATCAAAATGGTATCAACAAATTACAAGACTATGACTCGTTTACACAACTGGAAATGGAGAACCGAGTGGAAGAGGTCAACTGTGAGTGAAGAAAACAGTACCACCCAAAGAAAAGAGAAGATAAAAATCAAATTCAAAGGTAAAAATGATGGTTTCCTCACAACTTGTAACATTTTTTGTCACATCTTTCCCAGGTTATGTCTCCTGACTCACACATTCCCTGACCCCATCTATCACTATCCCTTGCCGACCACATTTCTGGTGTATATATTTGTGGCCTATGTTACTTATCAGTTTTCCTTTAAGAACCTGGTAAAAGTTGTGGCCTAAATTAAGTACTAAAGTTGAATTCTTCATTTTTATTGGTTGTATTTTTTTGTTTTTATTTTTTATTGTGTATGAAAATAACTTGTTTGTGTTTCTTAAACAGAGCTGTTTTCTTAAAATTTTCTCAAAAAATAATTTAACAAACAAGTTTAAAGCTGTGTTTGATAATGTCATTAGTTTTTTACTTTCATCCTTTTTCTTTTTTTTTTTTTATTTTTTTATTTTTTTTGTGGCGAAAAAACAAATATAAAAACTTGTTTGGTGTATCCAATAGTCTTAAAAAACAAATAAAACAAAATAACATGCATGGTGAGTTGTCAATGATGATGACAAGTGATAAGAGGATGAGAGAAGGGCGGCAAAGGTCATAAAGGGTAGCCAGAAGAACAACAATGATAGAGAGCTCTAATTTTGAAGTTCTAAAGACAGCTCTAGTGATGTGACAAGAAAAAAAACAAAAATAAAAATAAAACATAGACACACACATCGCATCATATCATATGTGGAACCTACTCCTTGCCACATCACTAGAATTTTCTTTAGAATTCCAAAATTAGAACTCTCAATCTTTATTTCCAAAAGAATGTCGAAAGTCATGAGTGGCCAAAGGATTATTAGAATTTACTATCATCAAAAGTCACTCGAGGATGACCGAATGATGATCAGAGGTCACTCCACAAGTGACGAGGTGGTGGGAGAAAAGGGAATTTTTTAAAAATAAAAGATAATACCTAATTTTTTATTCCAAATTTTTGAAAAAAAAAATTCAAATTGTTGTTACTTTTTATTTTTGTTTATTTTTTTAAAAATTCAGTAAACGTGTCGTGTTTTCAATTTCCAAAATTTCTAAAATGGAAATAGAAAATAAAAACTAAGATGTTACCAAATGAGGTGTGTTCCAAAAAAATTTAAAAAACAAAACAAAAAAACAAAAACAACAACAACAAAAAAATGAAAACACAACCAAATACCTTCAAGGTTAGATGGCATTGTAAGTTACTAACAAAACTAGTCAATTGCATCACCAGTCACCAAGATAGTTGTTTTGGTGGGTTGATATTGGGGTTTCTTGTATTTTAATTTTTAGTTAAGTTCTTCTTAACTCTTTGTTTATAAATCGAGAGGCTTAGGGGTTGGTTGTATGATGCGAGTAGCAGTAGCAGGGGTATTTTTATACTTCCGAATTTCTCTCGATGCATGTCATCTTCCTGTATTTAATTTCATGCTGTTAAATGAATTTTTCTTGCCGATCAAAAAAAAAGATAGTTGTGTACAAAAAAATGCGACTCTAATACAAACATAGAATATACATTTTACAATCTAAAACATTATAAATCCAAAACCCAACCAAGAAGCTCCCATTATTCTTTGTAACATTCATCTTTCTAAATCATTATGCAAATAATTTTGATCTTACTAAACTAACATAATATTTAATTATTATTACTACCTATGTAGATACACATCTATATTACGTTGGGGAACTCTAATATTTCTTTTATGACCTTACATTTACTACATTCTTTCTAAACATGTTTAAAAAGTTTGCTTTAAATAAATACCGAACATGTCTTAAGTCTTAAGACAATCGCATCAACAAAAAAACATTTGAATTCTAACTAATATAGTTTTAGATATAATATAACAATATTGTATCCAAACCTTTTTTCTTTCTTTTCTTTTTTTTTTCTAATTTTTTGCATGCATTGATACATAACAAGTCTTTTAAGATTTCTCAACCCCTCAAAACAAAAATATCAGTTCTGTCCCTCGTACCTCGTTAAATTTAAGGCTTTACCTACCTTGTTATTTATATATGTACTACATATCATAAACATTTCATGAACCTGACTCGCACATAATTTGTACAGCTTCAGTGATTAGTATAACCTTGTAGCAAGTAATGAGCACAACATGACAAGCAAATGATAGCAATATCTGAAATGGATAAACAGACATATGCATTCAACTTCAAGATGCACATTAATAACATGAATATCAAACTAACATGTCTTATCATCAAATATAGATGGAGACGATGAACTATTTCTCGTATACATTTTCCCTAGATATTGATAATTTCAACTATTAATTCCAATTGACTAGGCAGAGGCAAAATACTTCGATAGTTGGACGTCAATTGTCCGGTTTGGCATAAGCATATTTGTTAGCACACTAAGTACAAAAACTGACAAAGAAGTTTGCGATTTTCCCAACTTGAATAACCAATACGACAACTACATAAGTGTTTTTAACGTCTTACTATTCACATCATGATACATACGATTTCATATGTTTAGAGGTAAAACATATTTTATGAAAATAAATATTGTTAAAAAGGTTCATTTACTTACCAAAAATTTTCTTGTAAGAAAGGTTAACTACAATGAATTTTTTTTTTTTTTTCTTTTGTTTTTGTCTACTTTTTATCATATATTATATATATATATATATTTGTCTGGTTTTAAATTATCTTATGCCAATGATAAGCCCACTTACATGAGGTGAAGTTTAGAAAGTTTTTCTATTAAAAACAAAAATATTTTAGATATTAAAAAATTGTAATTTATCCTAAAAAGCATGAATACTTCTAACAAGGTGTTTATGTTGTGTCCATGTTCGGCGCATGTCCGACACCGACACTTCATCGGACAAATGTTCAAATGTGCCATATTATTTTGTTACCTCTTTTAAAACCAGAAACACTTCGGACACTCATGAAACATACTATAAGTTTAAACAAAATAACTTGAATGATACTGAAACATCAAGAGGATTAAGCCCACTCTCTCTCTCTCTGTGTCTCTCTCAAAATAATAATAATAATAATTATATATACATATGCATAACATATAGATATAAAGTTATCTTTTCTTTGTGTCCACAGTGAGGAAGGCAACCAAACATATACCTAGGGTTGGGAAGTCAGGAGTCTATAATATGTGGGGCCTTTGTTGGGCTGAGAAGCTAAGGTTAAGTTGCTGTTGCTGATGCCATTTGCCCTCATTTCCATGCAACTCTCTCGCGTTTGTTTCATTCACATGGACGTACGTGTACTATCAATTTTCTACCTCTTCTCGATCTTGAGTTTACTCTTAATTGCTAACTCATTTTTATTAAAGACTTTAAAAAAAAAAAAAAATTAATTACAAATATTAGGAGAATTATATTAAACTGGATAATTAAAAGACTAATAACGCATAGTTAGAAACCCAACAACCACGACAAGAAATAATTTGAGGGTAAATTATACTTACACTTCTTGAGGTTTGAGTTTAATATATATCACCCTTTACTGTTTGGGAAATTATACTAATCCTCCTGTCATTATAATTATTTAGACAGAATGAAAATATTGAATTCGTGTACTCTTTCTTTTCTTGTTTTGTTTTACTTTATCTGTTTTTTCCCCCCTTTCATTTGCTTTATTTTTTTTTTTCGAGCGCTGCTACGTAGCTCGAAAAACACTTGGCCGAAATGGCTCGAATCCAAAACGACGTCGTTTTGGTTTTTTTTTTTCTTTCCCCCTTTCTTTCTCTTTTCTCATCTGTTTCTTCTCTTCCTCTGTTCATCTTTTTCTCTCCCTCTGTTCACAATCACTAAACTGAAATCAAGCTCAAATTTTTTTTTCTCTTCTAGTCGGTATCATCATCATTATTAATAACACATCACTATCATCATCACCACACATCATCATCATCATCAACAACACATCATCATCATCATCTGAATTTTTTTTTCCAACACATCACCATCATACACAGATTTTGAGCAATATTTTTTTTTCCCTCTTATATCCTAAAACAGACGAAGGAAGAGAGAGGAGAGAAGAAGAGAAAGAGAAAGAGAGAGAAGAGGGAACAGATCTGTGTTCGACTGGACTGGTTGTGGCCGAGCGGTGGAGAAGAATCGGAAATTGGAGGCGGCGATTGACAATTGTGATTTGATGATGGCGGCGGCGATCAAGCCATTCGGCAAAAGAGAGACGAGTACTCTCTCTCTTCCCCCGACGATTGTGATTTGATGATGGCGGCGGCGATCGAGCCATTCGGCAATGGGAGACAAGTGCTCTCTCTCTTCTCCCTTTCTCTTCTCTCTTTCTGTTTCTGTTTCTCTTCTTCTCTCTTCTCTCTCTTCGTCCCTCTGTCTGTTTCAGATAAGAGGGAAATAAAGAAAAAAAAAGTTTAGCCATTCGGGGCAAAAGAATTTCGAGTTACGAAGGATTATTCTTTTTTTTTTTTCAATGTAATTTTGTCTATTTTTCTGCTAGGAGTTATTGCCTTTTATATAAGTAGGGGGTTTGTAAAATGAGACTATTAACCACAGGGGATGAGAATGTAATTTTTAGAATGTCAGGGGGTAGGATGTAATTAGACCAAATCTTAGTGGATGTCAATGTAATTTACCCATAATTTAAATTTGAAAAAAATAAATAAATAACTACATACAACTCCGTAATAAGGGATAAATAATCAATCTTAACAAAGATTGACCCTTGGACCTCTTAAATAGAAGTAAACAGCAATAGTCAATTGAGCTAACTCAGTTGATTCATTTTGATTGAAGATTTTTTAGCCCAATAAAATATATGATATAATTTGTCTGACTCTTACGTGTACATATATATTCATCGCAACCATGATAGAGACCCCCACTATCCCCCACTTCCACTATCCCTACACACACGTAGGGTTAGTGATTGGAGAAAAAAAAAAAAATTTTTTTTTTTTTGACCAATCACGCCTCACTGGAGGTTTTGGGGGTCTCTCCAGTAGGGGTCCCAAGCTTTACTGATATTCATCGTTATAGGTGGGGTTTTTTTTTTTTTAGGTCAAATTATTTAAAATTTTGAAGGTAATTATATTAAACTTAACAATTATAGTCCGACAACATAAATCTATACACCCAACATCCAACATCAACAAAAATAAGAAAGAAAATAGGGGAAAATAAACGCTGTACAATAAAAAGTTTTCATAATGGAAAATATAGTATCAATCTTTATATTTTTATCAAGATTGACTGCTTAACTTTCCCATTAGAAATGTACTAAGGCCCTGTTTGGTAGAGCTATGGGAAAGTGCTTATAGCTTATGCCTAAACAGCTTATAGCTTATAACTTTCAGCTTAAGCTGATTTCCAGCTTATTCTTAAAGTATCTCCTGCCCCACTCAAAGAATAAGCTGATTTCTGACTTCCAAAAAGTTATAAGCTATAAGCTATAAGCTAAACCAAACACATCAAAATAACTTAAATTAAGCTAAAAGCTGAAATAAGCTGTAATTAAGCTCTGCCAAACAGGCGCTAAGGCGCACAAGAGTCGCCTACAAAACTAATCAAACTGATTCCATTATAGAAATAGGCAAAATATATTTAAGTCTAAAGCTTGTAGGCTTATGTGGTATCAACACTTCATTCATAACCATATCCATGTGTATGATGTGGCTTGCAAGCATTGAACTTAATTCATGTTCTAAAACTACAATATTAAATAGTTAACATTTGATCTACTAGTTTTGAAGTTGTAGGTTCAAATTTGCTGCTTATGCAGAGAGTAATATATGTAAACATAATATCTGTACAAAATTTTCATACAAAAAATAATCTAACTATTCGTGAGAGTTTCATTTTAAATCAAAATACCGTCATTATGGTTTATAATTTCGACAATGCTATGTAGCTCAAATTTTGTGGCTCAAAAGTGGCTCAAATGGTCAAAACGACGTCGTTTTGGCCATTTTTATGTTGTTCTGTACTCAAAACGACGTCGTTTTAGCCATTTGAACCACTTTTGAGTCACAAAATTTGAGCTATGAGACATTTTCCTTATAATTTTGGCAATGTCATTATCACATCATATTTGAATGCATTCTTTATACAAAAAATTTGTTTTTAAATTATTTTTCCTGTGCGAATTTTGTCAAAAATTAGCTTCATTCAATGAAAACTGAGTCAGTAGTATTTATGAATATATTTAGGTATACAAGTCAGGCCGACGAGTGAGAGAGTTATGGGTCCCATCCACCCATCACCTTACCAAACAGTCCAAGAATTTTTTCTTTTATATGGTAAAAATTTTATCAATATAACTTTAAATTTAGAATTCTAACGAGGATTCTAATAAGGTGGCAAGGTAAAAAAATTAAAAATCAAAATATCAAATTAATGGATGGATTTCACTTATTAGAGCTCTTTTAGAGCTCTTGATTTAAAACTTCCAAATATTTTTTAAATTTTATTTGATAACTAATTAATTCTATTAAAAAAAATAGGGGACCCCATAAACCAAGTACTTCTCTATTGCATTTTTCTATTCTCAACACTCAAATCGAATGAAATATCAATAGTTAATGGAGCTGCTTTTTTTAATTCTACTTTGTTATAAATACATTTATGTTTTTGTTCTTATTATATATAGTTATATTAAAATATATTTTGTGTGAAAGTGTATTAATGCAGTTATGTATAATAAGGACAAATAAATGAGTATATTTAGAGTAAAGTAGAGTGAGAATAACGTCTCTCTAATTAAATAGTTGCTTGATCACGTATATAAAAAAAAAGATGTGTTTGACACTATTGACAATGAGTATTAGGGGTGGGTGCAGGTCGGTCCACGTAAGCTACAATCCACTGTTCGTTCGCCATATTGGCGGATTGGAGAAAATCAATTTGCATCCGTTTGCCAATTCGGCGGATATGGATTGAGCGGATTGACGGATTGGCGGATAAATGCAAATCTGTTTGGCGGTTTAAAATTTTATAAATTTTCAATATAATTCAACTTGTGCACTTTCTTAAAAAACAAAAAAAAGTATTACAGTCAATGACTTTAAAAAAAGTATTACAATCACTGCATGTCTCATCTAAAAAAAAGAAAGTTTAAAACTTTAGAATATTACAATCACAGCATATCTCATCCACATAAAGTATTACAATCTATAAATCTGTAGTTCTTAAAATATAAAAACAATTTTAAACCATCAAAACCATGAACAAAGCAGTAGTAGAGATTGTATACCTTTGTATTGTTACATCTATATCTGTTTTTGAAAATAAAAATCAAGCAGCATATATCATCTTTTTTATTTATTATTTTTAGAGTTAAATTTAAAAATAAAAAATAAAAGATAAATAATACATTTATTTTTTTCAATTTAAAAAATATATTCAAGTTGAAAATTCTTTTTCAATAGAATATATTCAACAAAATATTTAAACTCTTTTCAATTGAAAATACAAACAGAATATCTAAATAAATTGAAAATATAAAGTCTTACAAATTATTAGGGGTACTCACAGTTTAGTGGTTCGGTTGCGGCCAAAGGAATCTCAAATCCGCCATTTGTTCAAAATTAGGCGGATTGAAAAAAAATTAATCTGCAACTGTCCGCTCGTCATCACGCATTCGTTTAAAATGCGGCGGATCAATTCGGTTCGATCGGTTTGGACAGATCGGTATATCCACTACTCACTCCTAATGAGCATATTACGTAATAATTCAAAAAAATAATGAGTATATTACGTAATAATTCAAAAAAATGACACATCGTTGAATATAATTATAAATATTTATGTTTTTTTATTTATTTATTTTCTTTAGATGATATTATTTTATTAAAAATTTATTTACTTATATGCGAAGAAGTTCAAATATTAATTAATTTATCTTTTTTTTTAAAATAAAATTTATGAAACTTAATTTTTTTGAGTGATCCCATCTATAATTTTTCCGGAGTCGGGTGTAGTGTTCACTCTTTATAATTTCTGCCATTAAACAATTAAAATGGTCAGAGTCAGAGACTCCTAGTTGCCTCATGACTCAAGATTCTCTCCTCCATTTTTCTTTTTAATTCCCTTCTTGTTAGGTCACTGGATTTACTTTTAAATCCAATTTTGAATATTTGAGCTGTTCACATTTTAAGATTTGTTGAGTATAGCATATCTGTAAAAAATAAAGTTAATCGGATATCAAAAAGTATATGTTCGACAAAACGTTTATCAATTTTTTAAAAAAAAATAATTTTACTTCGATAATCCGAACACGTAATTTTGATAGTCTTAAAATATTGCTCCATACTATTTGGGAGATTCTAGTTACATCCAAAAAAATCATTGAGTACTTATTTTTAAGTACATCATTTTCAATTATTTAAAATTTTATATTACTCTAAATATACCTTTTAATTTTTCCTAAGTTACCCTTAATAAATTCAAATAATAAATAATAAACAAATTCAAAAAAGAAAAAACATTTGAAAAACCTTTCAAACTGATACAAGAATAATAGAAACAACAAATTTTTTTTTTTTAAAAACAAACATAAAGTTCAACAGAAAGAAACAGAAAGAAAGAATGAGAGAGAAAATAATAATAATAATAATAATAATTAGAAGGTGTCACAGCGTATAAAAACCAATTGTTGTCATGATCATTGAGTTGAAAGATTATCTCGGAAGCTATAATGCTATTTATGTGACTGTGAAAATTGAAAGATTTAACATTGTAATGGGACATGTAAAAAAATATATAAATTAATAATTGTATTTTAATTTTTATATGAATGCTTACCTGTTTTTTGATGGGTTACTTTCAAAAAATATTTTAATTATCACTTTTATTCATTGTTTGATTTTGTTCAAATCTTCTTTTAGGGTTTATGATTTTCAAAATAATAAAAAAAACAAGGACGATGATAATGGTGAGTTTTGATAGGGTGAATTAGGATTATTTTAGTGAGAAAGAAGAAGAAGAAGAGAAGAAGACAAAATAACTTTGATCTTTTGGTGAAGAAGATGCAGAGATTTGAATAGGAACAATAGATTAGGATGTACCATGAGAAGAAAAAAAATTATTTAAAAGTTTAATATGTGTTGTTTTTATTAATAAATTTACATTAAGATATAATATGAATTAAAATTTATAAATTTAAATTAGACGTACTGAGATATTTTTTGGGTTCAAATAAAATGTCTCATACGATTTATCACTTGACATGTGACAAGTTATTTCTTAAAAATCTAACAAAAGTACTGAACTCATTATTTTAGCCAATGGATATCAAGTTAAAATACCATATAAAATTGTCTTAAGAACAAAAAAAAATAAAAATAATTTCTCCTGTCCACGCCATCCCCTGGAGATTACCATTGTGATTGGTTTAGGGACAAGCTACAAACACATTATGGTTAATGTTGATTTTAAATTATAAATTTAAATAAAAACTTCAAAAAAAAAAAAGTAAGAGAAAATAAATTTTATTTTATTTACTTTTTTTTGTAATTTTTTCGTAAATTTATAATTAAAACAGTCTAAAGGACTCACAAAATGAAAATGACCTGTGTCAAAACAACTAGAGTAAGATAAGATATTTATCCAAAATAAATAAATAAATAAATAAATAAATTAAAAAAAAATATTAATGTAATTACACTTTAAGATAAACGTTTTTGTGTTTTTTGTTGCACTAAGTTGGGCACCACGATGAGGCAAGAATCAAGATCGTCTTTTTCATCTCTCTCCTTAACTCCCTCCTTGCTAAGCCATTGGGTTCACTTTTGGGTCCACTCTGTGGCCCTTTGCGGACCCTAGTAACGTGACCTCTTAATTTAGAGGCACTTAGGGCTTCTTTTATGGATTGGATTTATTTATTAAAAAGTTTTGTTTTAATTTTTAATGATAAATTTATTATTATAAAAATATTTTAAAAAATATAATTTAACTATTTTAACTTCTCATATTATATACGTACATTTAAAAAAATGTAAAATTTTTTTATTATCGAAACGAGAGGCAAATATACAAAAAAAATATAATTCAATTTTTATTTATTTATATATTTTTTTTGTGATAGATAAGTGAATTAAATATAAAAAAATAAAATTTACAATGAGGGTCTGTACACTCCGAAGGGGGACAACAAGATCAAAGCAAAGCATGTTCATCGCTCAAGAGTAGGTCAAAGCAACCAATAACATGCACAGATAATGTGCGATCCGGACATTTGGTCATAAAAAAATTGCAAAGATGAAGACAATGCCTACTATATTATAGAAGTTTGTGTTGTGGAACATCATGTGACATAAGTGGCATTGTGCATATAATATCCCATCAATTATTTTGGACTTTCACTTTTTTTGGACCCCTCACTTATAAATTTTAAAATTTATAAATTTTTTTTTCTCCTCTTAAATAATACCAAAATTATCCTTATAAAGATATTCCACACATTCAATTGAATGTACACCTCTACACACAAAAAAGTGTCTCTCCCCATAACCCTAACAAAATTCACGAAAGTGATTACTACTTCATCTCCACATACTTGTTCATGATCTGAGAAAATAAATGTATGATTTTTTGTTATTGATTCAAAATTTCCTTTTTATGGGTTCTGCAATCTCCACGAGTTTGAATTTGTGATATCTCAAATGAGTTTCTTTGAATTCTCTAACAGTTTCAATTCTTGTTCTTTATCTTGTTCTTTATCTTACTTGAGTTTGTGATTTTAAAATTTGAAAAAGGTTCATTAATTAATTTTTTATTTTTCAATAAGAGGACATCTTTAATAGAGATGTTAAAATTGTACTACGTGTTAGTGTGTTATATGTAATTATTTAACAAAAAAGAAGTCATAGATGTTGGCTTCAATTTTGTGTGTTCGGTTACTTTTTTCCGAATAAATAAATAATATTCAGATTTGTATTCCCAAATTTCGGTCCTATGTTTGGAAGTTTAGTCCTAAAAAAATTATGAATAGTTTTTATTATTTTTGCATTTTTTAAAAAAACTTACCTTTACAAGGCCAATCTCATCTGAACTAAGAATACCATCAAAGTTATGAACCTTTTTTGAGTTTTTGTTGTTGTACTCCTCTCGTCTTATGGAGTTATGGTTGCCAGAAAAACTCACTCATTGTCATTGTCGGAGAAATGTAGGTTATCAAATGGTTGCTACCATTACTATCGGAATATTGCCGCCAAAAGGTTTTCAAGGTTTTGAGGGTGGGTTGGTTTTGAAGGTGAAATTTGGGGAAGATAGATGGGTGGTGATAGATGTGGGTGTTCTCATAAACTCTAACTCATGATGTAGTGGGTGTGTGGGTTTAATTGGGAGATGAGATGTTCCAAAATTATTGATGTCATTTTTAATAATTTCATTTGAGGTTATTATTGTAATAAAAAAAAAAGCTAAAAAATGGAGGGTCTAAAATAATTGATGGGGTGCTAATGACATCAAATATATAGAATTTTACAAATTTATCATACTTATATTGGGCTCTTTTAAGATTTTCATCTAGACAATACTTAAGTCTCATTTTATCAATAATGGATTAGTCATATGAATGAAAAAATAATATTATCATCTCTTTGACATTAAAATGTATATATTATTCATGTTTATCCCTATGTCTACAAACTATCTGCATTAGTTCTGTTGCTTTAGCCTTACTAGAGTAATCAGTATAATTATGTCAAAATTATAAAATTTATTATATATATATATTTTTTAAAATTTCAGAGATAGTCAATGTAATTTACCCATTTCTTATTAATAAATACATATTCATTTTCTTTTAGTTTTTCCTATACTTTACCAAGTAAAAGCAAAAAAGTTAGGTGCCGTTTGGTAACACTTACGTTTTCAGTTTTCTGTTTATATTTACAAAAATTTTAAAAACTCAAATAAAAACTTGTTTGGTAAATTTTTTATTTATAAATCAGTGGTCTCAGTTTATAAATTTCGCCAAAAAATGTAAACTCAAAAAATGTGTTTCTGTTTTGAGTTTCGAGTTTTTTTTTTTTACCACCCAACACTAGCCACCACCCGCCACCATTTTCCACCACCGTCTTCCGCCACCACCACCACCCCCACCTGCCACCACCATTCACCATCCACCTGCCATCCACTCGCTACCACCACCACCCTCGCCACCACTACCCACCACCTACCTGCCATCCACCCGCCACCACCACCACCCGCCACCTGCCACTACATCCACCGCCCGCCACTACCACCCGCCACCACCACTCACCACCCATCAGCCACCACCAGCACCTGCCACCCACCCCCCACCCACCACCACCACCACCACTACCACCACCCACTCGCTACACCCGCCACCGCCACGTCACCCACCACCACTTGCCACCTGCCACCTACCCGCCACCACCACCACCACCCACCTGCCACCACCACCACCACCCGCCACCACTACCACCACCACCCACTCGCTACCACCTACCACCCGCCACCGTCACCCACCCACCCACTATCACCACCGCCACCTACCCGCCACCACCACCACCACCACCACCCACTCGCTACCACCCACTACCCGCCACCGTCACCCACCACCACCACCACCTCCTACTACCTACCCGCCACCACCACCACCACCACCACCCGCCATCCGCCACCCACCTGTCACCACCACCACCACCCCCACCACACCACCACCACCACCACCCACTCGCTACCACCCCCACCGTCACCCACCCACCACCACCACCACCACCACCACCACCCGCTACCACCACCCACCGTCACCACTTTCCACTACCGTCTTCCGCCGCCACTTGCCACCTTACCATTTCTCACTTTTTTTTATATTTTTAAAATTTTTTAAACATTTTGTCAATTACCAAACGCGTTTGTAGTTTATGTTTTTCTAAAAATAAACAAAAACCAGTTTATAAAATTTTTTTAAATATAAACTGAAAACGTAAACGTTACCAAACAGACCCTTAGTAATTAGAATCTTTAATATCTTTTGCTTACCTTTTCCTTTCCTTTCCTTTCATTTATAAATCTAGAATGCAAATACATAATGTGTTAAAGTCGTCGCATAATAAAGAGAGACAGAGAAAAGACCTCAAAACTCCTTGAACGGAGAAGAATAAAATGAACTTCTATACGCTTCCTCCAAAATGCCACAGAATGCAGTGAATTCAGAGATAACACAAGTTGTTAAAAAGGGTTGGACTACGTTTTAGATTCACACTCGGAGTGCGTACTTAGTGGTATTTAGTATGAGAGATATAAAAAGGTAAATTGAAAAAGAAATAATAAGTTGGTATGAAAAGGTGGGTGAGCCACCAAATTTAGGGCTTGTAAGTGGTTGTTCAACTGTACAAAATAATCTTGGAATAAACTTTTCAACTCCTCAATAATCTTACAAGAAACTTTTCATTATATGTTGAGAAAATTTCATTTTTATTCTTATACTTTGTTATGATTTTTAATTACACTCCAGACTTTTATTAGTTTTACTTTTATCCTCATACTATGTAAATTTCTATCAATTTTACCCTTGCCGGCTATTTCTATCAAGGAAGTGGATGGAATATACAACGGTTTGGTTAACTACAATCAATTAGATAGATTAGGATTGTTTAGAACTTCCCAAATCGCAATTAGGGTTTTCAATTTGCTCTGAAAATTCCGAAATCAAAGTTGATAGTCAACAACGATTGCGAAATCACATTGAAATCAAAGATTGAACGATGGATTGGATGCTAAGAGAGAAGAATAACGGTGGAGGAAGAGGAAAAATATATGGTATGTGGTTTTTATATTTTTTTTAATGTTTTTTGAAGTTTCTTTTTTTTTTTAATTTTTTTTTATTTATTCATGTTGGAAATCGCATGTGTTGATGTTAGTATTATTTTAGAATGGTGAAATCTTTGTTTGTTTATATGTGACATGGATTTTTTTAATGGAATTTGTTTATGTTTATTTCGGTTTCAAAAATTTTACTTTAAGAAAATCTTTGTTTATGTTTGTTTCGGTTTGAAATTGATGAACACGTATTAAATCTTTATTTTTTTGGTTGTTTTTATTTCACATGGATGACTACTTATTTATTATTTATTTATCTCTACTGTAATGTAATAGTATTTTATTATTGTGAGTTTCATTGAATAGTAATAATTTGTATTTTGTAAATTGGAGTTAATCAAATTCTATATTTTATTGATAAATGTAGGGTTGATATTATTATTAATTAGTAATTAACCTTGATGGTTGATTAGAATGTTATGTTATCCCATGCATGCATTTTGTTTACTGTTTTAATCTCTCTGAGAATCATTGCCATCCAATCATTGGACTTTGTAATGTAATAGTATTTTATCATTGTGAGTTCTATTGAATAGTAGTTTTAATGACAAATTCCCATTGATAAATGCAGAGGAAGGATCTGAATATTTTACAATAAAAATGCATCATAGAAGTGCGGTTAGGTATATTCCACAGAGGGTTTACAGTGGTAGTATGGTATGTCATTTTGAATTTTGTCATTCAGATCAATTTTCCATTATAGAGTTGTGTTGCATGGCTAAGGAATTAGGACATAGGCCAAGTAATAATTATTATAGTAAGGTTACTGGTTATGGTGGGATGGAGTTGCTAAAATCTGATGCTAATGTATTGATGTTGGACACATATCTGGATGAAAGCAGAGTGATAGATGTTTACATATGACACAATTTGGATGATTATGTAAGTACACAAATGATTCAAGTAGCCTCATGTGTAGAAAGAAGTAAGGGTAATGGGGTAGTTGTTGATGTTCAAGCGGAGAATGATGAAGACAGTGATGCCTATGATCCTAAACAGTCAGACTCATCCTCTGATGAGTCTGAAAAATACAATGACAGTGACTATGAGCAAGGTTATGATGATGCTTTATATGATAAACATGTTGACAAAGAGATGAAATTTGGTGGTTTAGGTAGTAAGGATGCTATGGGTGATGTGGCTAACAATGATGACCTACAAAGCATTGACAACTCATTTGATGAGCTAAGAAGCTTTCATAGCTCCTCTGATAAAGATAGTCATTACAGGAGGATTAAACGCCCTATTTTCAGTGAGACTGACATGCATAATCTTATATTCCAACTTGGCATGGAGTTCAAAACAAATGTGTTGTTTAGAGATGCTGTGAAGGAGTATGATATTAAATGGAACAAACAAATCACATTTACTAAGAGTGACAAACAAAGGGTTGGGGCAGAGTGCAAACATGGTTGTCCTTGGGCTTGCTATGCTTCTTTTGTGAAAAGTGAAGGAGTGTATAAGATCAAAACTTTTGTAGATGAACACATATGAAACAGAACATTTGATGTGCCACATGTGAGTATTAGATGGATTGTGAAGAGGTATTGGGAAAGGATTAGGTTAAACCCTACTTGGCCAATTAAGTCATTGGCAGACACCATTACAACAGAGCACAATGTCAAAGTTGACATGCAGAAAGTGAGAAGGGCAAAAAATAAGGCTTTGAGAATGATTAAGGGTCCTGCAACTGAACAATTTGCAATGCTTTGGGGTTATGTAGAAGAGATTAGAAGTACTAAACAACAATATGCAAGAACGTGAAAGAAGTTCCAAAACTTCATGAAGGGGATGATCAAATGTCCAAGTGTAAGAGATTGTGTGGGTGTTTGGGAAGTTGCTATTTTAGTTTTTGGCTATTTTAATAGGCTAAAATTTTTGTATTTGGGAAGATGATTGAATTTTTTTTTTTTTTGTAGTTGGATGTGATGTGAGAGAAAAAGTGAAATGATTATGAGTTTGATGTGACATTTTGTCTTATTAGATATTTTAGCCTAAAAAAGACTAAAATTTTTCTTGCCAAACACCCCTTGTATTTGTGTTGGGTTCCATTGAAGAAGAGTTTCCAGAATGCTTGTAGGCCAATCATTGTAGTGGATGGTTGTCATTTGAAAGGGCCACATGGTAGAGTATTATTGACTGCAGTGGAGATAGATGCAAATAATTGTATATTCCCATTTACCTATGCCATTGTTGAGTAGGAGAAGAAGAAAATATGGTTGTGGTTTCTGAATTTGTTGGGGGAAAGATTTGAATATTGTGAATTCCCATTGTTACACTTTCATGAGTGACAAACAAAAGGGCCTAATTGATGTAGTGGCTGAGCTCTTTTCAAATGCCTCACACAAGTTTTGTTTAAGGCATTTGTACAACAATTTCAAGGGTAAACATAAGGATTGGGTATTGAAGGATTTGTTATGGAAGGCTGCCAGGGCAAGCACTGTTGTTGCATTCACCAAAGTCATGGAAGAAATGAAAGGAGTTGATAACAAGCATACAATTGGTTGGCTAAAAGACCACCAATCCATTGGAGTAGGATTCACTTCCACAATTTCCCTAAGTGTAACATTTTGTTGAATAATCTTTGTGAGTGTTTCAATTCAAGTATATTGCAGGCTAGGGATAAACCTGTGCTCACCATGTTAGAGAAGATAAGAGTTTTGTTAATGGAAGCAGTTCAGAAAAGAAATGAAAAAATGAAAAGGTACAACAAAGGTGATATATGTCCTAAGATTCAGAATATTTTGGAGAAGGTAAAGGTGAATGTAGTTGACTGGATTCCTAGATGGAATGAGGGTTCTTAATTTGAAATTATTGGCCCATCTAGTGAGCAATATAAGGTGGACTTGAAAAAGTGGACTTGTGGGTATAGGAAATGGGATCTGTTAGGCCTTCCTTGTGTCTATGTTGTGACTGCTACAAACTATATCGGTAAAGAGCTAGAAAAGTATTTGCAACATTACTATAAAGTTGAAACCTACTTGAGGATTTATGAGAACATGTTGAGCCCAATCAATGGTAGACAAATGTGGCCAACAACTAAATATGCTAAAGTATTACCACCTGATGTGATGAAGAGAGTTGAGAGGACAAGCCTGAATAAGAGAAAGGACACAAATGTACTAATTGATGTAATTAATTCAAGTAAGCTGGGAAGGAGGGGAATTCAGATGACATGCAAGAATTGTGGCAAGTTGGGACATAACAAGAGGACATGTAAAGTCAAAGGCCAATTCACCTACTTCAAAGATCCTGTGAGTTCCACTCAAGTATTTCATATTTTTTATATATTTTGTTAACTTACACATTGCTAACTCAGTGTGTGGAAAGCCAAGGTCAGACTTAGCCTCTAGGAAGCCAAACTCAAAGTTAGCCTCAAGCAAGATAAGGTCAGAGTCAACCTGAAACAAATAAAGTTAGAGACAGCCTGAAGGAAGCCTGGTTGAAGATCAAGTTACACAAGCAACTCAAGTTAGGAAGAAAATGGTTGTAAGTTTTGAAAATGTATTTGTTAATTTAAATAAATGTCTTCCTTACATATTTTTTTGATCAATGATAATGGCTATTGCAGGTAAAGAGGAGAATGGTTATGAGAACAAGTGACTCAACTCCATTGCATGCAAGCTAGGATGTGAAGGGGTCTCTAGTAAGTTCCAATACCAACACTCCTCTACAATGTCAAATGAGATGGAGAAGAAAAGTGGTGTACAATGCTAGTGTTGTCAAATCTCCAATGGGTGAAAGCAAGAATGCAATTGAAACAAAGTAGGAGAAAATGAATGATAAGTGTTGTTTTTGTTTTTGTTTTTGTTTTTGTTTAACATGGAACACAATGTAATGGATTTGAAGGTTTTGCTATTTTTGTTTGTGGTATATGTAGACACCCCATTTTTGACCGACCTTAAGACTTAGACGTCACCGATTGAGCGCTTGGTGATATTGCATATCGTGCTCGTTCAGAGGTTTCAGAGTCTCGGCTGCGAGCCTTGTCTCCGAACTTCCGGACTCTTTCGTGCTTTGCCTCGGTTTGCGAACCAGGCCCTGTTTTCTCTGTTTTCTCTTCCGAAGGGAGGGAGAGGTCTCGTAGATCATCTCTCAGTGGCCGTAGGCTACGTTTCGTGGTCGTAGGCCATTTTTCCCGTTTGGAGCCCAGGTTTCCTTTTTCGGAGCCGACGGCCGTGTGCCTTCGGTTCGGGACTGCTTAACCACCTCCGTTTGCTCTGGTTTTTGGCACATACCTCATTTCCTCCCTTTTGAGGACACTGTGGTCGAGAGACCAACTTCGTGGTCGGACACACTCCCGGTGCCCAGCAGTCAGTTTTCGGGGCCCCGGACTGCGCGTTTTGGCCCCCGAGCCTTACTTGCAAGCATTGTTGGGCTCCGACCCAAACTAAAATAGTCATATTTTGAGTCCCTTTTCATGTTTGATTAAGGGTTTTTCTTTGTTTGAGACCTCCTTCTGTCACTTGCCTCTTTACCTCTTTTTAGGCCTTTTTTGCACGGTATTTTAGGCATACTTGTGCTGTGTTGGACTTGGTCGTAAACTACAAGTGTCTTATTTTGAGCCCCTCTTCAACTTTGTTGAAGGGCTCTCGGCCGTTTGGAACCAGAAGCTACCACTTGCCTTTATATCCCTCTTTAGGCCAATTTTTTGAGGGAAACTTGGTGTGTTTTCCCCCCATTTTTTCCCCCCCTTTTTTCACCCATTTTGCCTATATAACAGCAGCCCCAGCTCTGGTTTTAGGGTTCCAAAAAATTGCTTAGAGCCCTTGTACACACATCTCCCTCCATCTCTCTCTTTCAAGCTAAAACACCAAGTTCCAACCCCATTTCTTCATCACCACCAAGCACTACCACCACCACACCATTTCCAGAAGCTTGGGGGGCTTTCCAGCAGCTAGGAGGCACCATTTTTCAAGCAAAGAGGCAGCCAAGGGATAGTCTTCAAGGGTGAGCACTCATTTCCCCTTTGGTTCATTTTTTTGCCACATTTTTCTAGCCTATTTGCTTGCTGTTTTGAGCTCCGACCCTAACTGAAAGGGTCTTTTTTGAGCCATTCTTCATGTTTGTTTAAGGGCTCAACACTGTTTGAGCCCCCATGTTGCACTTGCTTCAATACCCTTTGAATGCCACTATTTTGCATAGTATTTTTGGCCTATGTGTGATCTGTTTTGGGGCCTGATGTAAACTGTAAATAGGCCTATTTTGAGCCCCTCTTCAACATTTAAGAAGGGCTCAACACTGTTGGAGACCTCCAGTAGCACCTACCATTATATACCCCTCTTTGGTCCCCATTTTTGCATTTTTGTTAGCTTATCTTGCTTCTGTTTTTGGCCATGATCAGAACTGAAAATGGAACTATTTTGACCCCTTCTACATGTTTCATCAAGGGTCCATGGCTGTTTGAGACATCCTTTTTGTACTTCATGTTATGGCCCTCTTGTGGCCTTAATCTTGCATTGTATTTTGAGCATGTTTATATACTGATTTGGGGCTTGTCATCTACTGAAAAACATCATATTTTTGGTCCCTTTTCAGTGTTGTAGAAGGGTCTTTTTCTGTTTGGGCTTTTCATCTACCACTTGCCTCATTGCCTCCCTTGCGGAGCCATTTTTGTATGCCATTTTAGCCCTACTTGTGCTTGCTGTTTGGCCATGCTTTATACTGTAAAAATGCTTATTTTGGGGCTGCCTTGCTTATGCTTTTACACTTCATGTTCGACTTATGCATGTTTAGTATAGCTGTAGGCCATTCCGCATGCCTAGTTTTGCATTTCGGGAGAGATCCCATGCATCGGGTGTCATTTCGCCTTGTTTCGGGGCTGTTTTGCCCTCATTTTGCCACTGATTTTTGCATGTTCGTATACCATATTCCATTCTTTTCCATGTCTCATTAGAGTGGCATTTCGGTGCCTGAGGGTCCGTTCTCGGTTTCGTGCACGCGTGCACGCATTTCGAGGTGTCTTGTTTTCATCTGATGGCCTCCTGTGTGAGCGTGGCTGAGGCTCTCTCATGTTGGTGTAAGCCCATATTGCATTGCGCATGCCATTTCATCCATAGCATTGTGTATGCTCGATTGTGTATCACCTCGTGTAGCGTGTATGCCATTCCATAACATTGTGTATGTTAGGATTGTATCTTAGTTGCATTTCACGCATATCATGCATATTGCATCGTGTTCGGGATACAGTTAGCCCAGGCACGGGAAACGAGGTACGTTCCGTACTCCGAGTGACGGAACGTGTCTGAATTCCCAAGTCACCGACACTCCGGATTATCCATGATGGAGTTAGGTTTTGTTGTAGTTTCATATGCATTCATTCTATATTGAGTTGTGCAATTCGGTTCCTCGGCCATCATGCATCGAGATACGTGATTGGTGGTACGAGGATCGAGACATGCATACATTTGTGAAAATACATTGTTATGCCCCTTTCCTGCTCTCTGTTGCAGCATATCAAGAATCAGCGGTCTTCCGAGGCTTGGCGCGCTTTTCAAGAATCATTGCAAAACAAAGGCTAATTGGGGCATTCCAGTGGATTTCTGCGCAAGGCAGCCCAAGCATGCAGCATTCATCAGAATCAAGGCAGCCCCTGGCTTGCATGCCAGTTTACAGTTTTTCTTAGTTAATTTGTTAATTGATTAGGATTTGTGTATTATGTGGACTGTATTATTCGGACTGTATTATTCTTTCATTTGGGACTGTATATTATTTATTCGGACCCTCTGCGCGAGGGCATAATTGTAATAAGTGTGGTGAGTGTGTGATGTATGTCTTCCAACCCCACGTCTTTCTTCCCTTTTATTTACCTGCTTATGATGGTTAGATTAGGGCATATTTCAATTAGCATACAGTATGACAGCATGTTTGCATCATTCATCTGTTTTGCACGCACCGGGCTCGGCGCATCATACAAACTGCATTTGTATTTCAATTCCAAATTGAATACGTGTTAGTTGTAGCATTCCATATGCCATGTTTAGAATAGCCGAGCCTGCTATAGTTGCATCTTTGCATGTGTTGCATTAGGCATTTCTGTATATTTAGGATCATGCATGATTTCTAATGAGCTTCTGTTTTGGCTTGGAGTACTCGGTGAGTTTTATGCTTTAGCATCCTTGCATGCGTGTGAGTGACTGCCATGAATAGCATGCTTACCATGAGGCTATGTGCTTATGTGATATAACTGCCTTGAATGCCTGTGGGTGAGGTTGGGTTATTTGGATTGGGACAATCATCAAATTGTTTGTTTTAAGCCCACTAGATAGTGGCAAAATCATGTTTTCTAAGCCCACCGAGGTGGCAAATCCACGTCTTAGCCTACCTGCGGGTAGCACCATCAAACCATTTTCAAACAAACAAACATGAAATGTTTTGTTCCAATTCAGGCGACTCAGTCTATACTTGTATGCTGTGCGCATCACATAGTAAATCTAGGCTAATAACCGGAATAAGAACAACAATGTTTTCAAAAATAGATATCATGGTTAGTAGAGGCCGGTCTTTGACCGGGCGAGCGGGGGTGCTCACGAAGTGACCTTCCCCAATCGTACCCAAGTTCCCGAGCCGAGGCAACTTTGGTGATGACGGACACGTGGCCTTTGGCACCGAGTCAGGGTTTCCTAAATTTCCCATTAAAAAACATTTAGGTGGCGACTCTGTATCTGGCAAAGCAGTCCATGTTTGGCACTTCTTTTCAAAAAAATCTGTTTTCAAAATCGATTTGCCGGATTTGGACTCTTTGGTTCAAGATTAAGAACCGTGACATTTGAGTCCTTGAACTGTAGTGACCCCAATACGAACGGAACGGGACTTAACCCTCCCGGGGCGTTCGGGACGTCTACAGTTTCTGGCGACTCTGCTGGGGATTTAGAGAACTTGACTCGAACTCATGATATCTGGTTTTGACTACACTTGTGTGTTTCTTTGCATTGCATTTGCATTGGTGCGCCTAGGACACCGTGTTTGCCATCTGCTATTCCTGAACGGTTTGCCGGAGGCTTGTCTTGTCAAGGCATGACCATAAGGCTGACCGGTTGTGGGCTCTGCCAGTATGGGAACACAAACCCCGGTTTTACCGGGGCACCCTTTTTGACCATTCGACCTAGTACATATTCGGATCCATAGTGACCATTCCAAACTAGGACAGGTTGCTTACCTGACATAGGTTGTTTGAAACCGCTGCGTGCGTAGTGAAACCCTAGTTCCTGACAAAATAGAATAGGGAAACCCTACCCCAACATAGGGGTGTTTTGGCTCTCACTTATCTGTTATGTGCTTGTTAGAGTGCGTCTCTACAGGGAATGCATATATCAGTTTATAAGTTTGGGCATCAGGCCTGCGGGCACCGGTTCAGTATTTTGGGATTCAGTTTACCTGAGGGTATCAGTTTGCAGGACAGAGATTTGGGCAGAATTCAGTAGGGGGCACACTCATTCAACTATGCTCGTATCTGTTCAGATGAAATCAGGCTGAGATGCTGTCTGTTTTCTCTTTTGCTAGGTAGTCTGGGAACCATAGCTTCACAGGGCTCCAATATCCCCCGGGTACACCGAACTTGTGTTGATAGACTTTGTCGGGTCAGAGATTCAGTTCAAGGGCAATCAGTGTTCCTTTACCAGAGGCAGGGTGAAAAGGCCAGCCAGACACAAACCATCAGTATAGCAGCTACCAGCTCAGTGGTCTTTGAACAGTCGGGTTGAGATTTTCGAGCCTATTGCAGACATAGATATACCGGTTGCTCAGTTAGATCAGTACAATATGTCAGGGATGGAGGAAATGATGCGTCAACTCCAAGAAAGTATGAAACTCATGCAGCAGGACGCTGCCCGTCAAGCGGAATTTGCCAAAAGCCAGGCCGAGATTATAGCCCAACAGGCAGAGACAATTGCCAGGCTAGAGCAGCAAACTGGGGTATCTACTTCACACCAGGCTCCTCCCCCACCCAGAGTTCCAACGCTCGGGGAGACAGCTAATGTCCAAGAAGATACGGACATTCCGACAAGGCCACCTCTGCCCCCGGTTCTACCCCAGCTATCCAAAGCACCGATCAACCTGCCAAGTTCACCCTTTGAGTTCGAGACGGACCCCACAGCATTGAAAGTGAGCAAGCTTGAGAAGTTGTTCAAAAAGTCTCAGGGGGCCCATTCTATTCCTGATATAGAGGATGGTTATACCGACTCAGTGGTGACATTACCGGATCGGTTCAAGATGCCGCATATCGATCGATTTGATGGCTCTGAAGACCCAATGGTGCACCTCCAACTGTTTTCTGATATCCTGAGACCAATGGGTTTGACCACAGCCCAGAAACTATCACTATTCGGCCGAACCCTGTCCGGGATAGCCGCAATCTGGTATGCAAACAGAACTGGGAAGAGCTGGCTGAGGCCTTTATTGATCAATTCTCCTATAACACACAGATCGAGGTCACAACTCGTGATCTCGAAGTCACCCGCCAAGAACCAAAGGAGGGTTTCTCAGAGTTCGTGACGAGATGGAGGGCAAAGGCCTCAATGATGACTACAAGGCCTTCCGACAAAGATCAGATCAGGATGATTGTTCGGAATCTGCATGGCGAGTTGCTGCAAAAGATGGTCGTTCTACCTCTGTTTACTTTTCCAGCCCTTCATGAAATGGGGGTTCAAATTGAGGATGCCATCAGACAAGGGATCTTTGCAGAAGATAATGGGCCTTTGAAGAGGAATGTTGCTCGCAGTTCCAATGCTACTACTGATGGTAGCACAGTTGCGAAATGCTCAGAAGTAGACACTATCACCACTTCCCTCAATGACCAAAAACCAACCACTTCAACTCGACCCCAAGCCCGAAAATTCCATCCTCTTTACATGAGTCTCTCCCAAGCTTTGAAAAAGCTGCAAGAAGAAGGGCACCTAGAACTTCTAGAACCCCAACCCCTTCCAAACCCTCTTCCGCCAAGATATGACCCAGCTAAATACTGTGCCTACCATCAACAGCACGGTCATGATACGAACCGTTGCATCCGCCTCCGTCATAAGATTCAGGATCTTATTGATGAAGAGACCCTAGCTCCACCAAAAGGACCTCAGGATAGTACTGACCCATCACCTCTACATCTCAACCTCATCCATATACTGCCGTCCACCTACGACCCCAGCATATACATTACCCCAGCCCATCTACCCAAGCCTGAGGTGTTCATTCCAGAAAGCATGGACTTATGCATGATGGATGCACCTGGACCCCAATCATCTCAAACCCGTGAGCCCACTACTTCTGAGCTGAAGAGAATGATCGAAGATCTTCAAAGAACTGTGACAAATCTGGCCTCCGGGACATTGGCTCCGTCATCAACCACATCTCATACCAGGGAGTTCGTGTCAAAAGGCTCCCCAGTCTTGGAACGGGCTGTATTTGAGGAATGCCAATCCCTTGGCGAGGTAAAGGCGAGTGGAAAGAACAAGATAGGGGCGGACATGGATCCCCATGAGCATCTTCTGTTGGCTGTTGAGGCTTTGAAAGCCGAGGGACTGAACAAAGAGCAAGTGCTCGCAGTTGTTGCAAAAACTGTGGACGGCATTTTCGCCACTCAAGTCGGGGGCAGTTTGAATCAAGGGGCAAGCCGGGAGAAGGGTCGTTGTATCAGAAACGTTCCTTTCAGCTATAATCCTCCACTCGGAAGAGATCAGCAAACCAGGCCAGCACCTGCCAATCCCTTTGCTGGTGCGCCCAGCAGAAATCCACAAACCCAGAAGTACCAACCCCGAGGTCAGAGGGTCTTCCATGCCCTCCACATGCCTTTATCCAAAGCTTTCCAAATCCTTGTTGGACAAGGCCATCTCAAACCCCTTGAGCCTCGACCTCTCCCGAACCCTCTTCCGGC
>JAPPVO010000497.1:0-12851 GCA_030407325.1 Camellia japonica | reverse complement strand
TTCAACCGTGTGACTATCAACGTATGTTGTTGTCCATCAGAATTCCTCGATCGACCAACGCAGGGTTTCACTGTCGAAACGTTAATGCCTTGTGTGATTACGACCAACAACAATCTCTCATCAACATCATATTCAAACTAGTTAAGCAGAAACAAGCAACTCAACATCAACAAACAAAATCTTTCCATTCCTGATATCGTGGGATTTGCACACAAAGGAAAGAAACGATAAAAGTCTATAGTGAGGTTTGTCCAAATGTGTAATTTCACCTTTCTACGAAATCCCACATTAACCCCTCAATCCAGTCAAACATGTGCTAGTAGTCCATCATTTTTTCGTAATTTCATTTATGATGGGACCTTTGGGTCCATAAAATAAAACACAGGACTAAATAGTTCACAAGTTTAGATTTTGGGATGTAATGGTGTTTCACTCTTTTTTTTGGAAGAAATCACTCAACAGTGGCACAGAGAAAAAAAAAATACAAATATGGAGGGGTGCAGCCCAGAGTTACATCCGCATAGAATTTGAGTTGCACCCTATTACAAGATGAGTTGCACCCTCTATATTTGTGTAATTTTTTTTCCTATTCACTGTTGAGTGATTTTTTAAATTTTTTTTTATATAACTCAAGACATGACACATTACAAGTTAGATTATACACTTATAAGTTCCACAATTAGTTAGATTAGACATCCAAATCTAAGAGTAATGAGTTCCATCAATATAGAGTGGTGCAACTCAGAGTTGCACCCCATCACAAGATGAGTTGCACCCTCCATGTTTATGTAATTTTTTTTATTCCTGTCCACTGTTGTGTGATTTTCCCAATGTTTTTATTTTTTATTTTTATATAACTCAAGATATGACTTATTTCAAGTTAGATTATACACTTATAAGTTTCACAGTTAGTTAGATTAGACATCCAAATCTGAGAGTAACGATATCACGTCCCAAAATTTTGACAATTAAATATTAAATTAGGACTAAACCCCAATCAATATTCCATCATCCAAATCCTAGAGGTGAAACAAAATCTAAATGTTCTCATCTCATAAGGTTTAAGTAAATTTCATGCTAAAAAAAAATACAAGGGATAAAAAAATAATTAACAAACACAAACCAAACTATCCATCATAGATTCATAACTATCTAATACTTCCAACATTAAAGTAACAACAATTAGTCAAAACAACTTAAATAATGTAAAATTAAAAAATAACCCACAACGTCAAATTGTCAAAATACTAAACTTATCAAAAAACAATAAATACAATAAACTAATATCAACCCTAAGCTCAAGAAAACAAAAGAAGTCCTAGAGACATGTCCAACAACTATAGTTATTTTTTGTCACCACTGTAGTCCCAACTAATCTTGTAAAGGAAGCTCAGCTCTGCTCAAACAAAACGCACTCGAGATGCCAAGAGACAAAACAAGTCAGTATACAAGTATACTGGTATGAGAACAAATATTTGACACCCATATGTCCACCAGACACAAATAAAAATACATTTAATTCTTGTTACGAGACAAGACAAGTAGTTCCACTCGCACCAAGACGAAGGGGTAGTTTTCCGAGATACGGTGGCATTTAGTTTCTTGCCCGTACACAACTAAATATCAATTCAGTATAAAATAACAAAATAAACATAAAAAAAAAATATGGTAGGTGTGCCCTGCATAAAAAGTTAGTAAGACCTACCATTCTGTAAAAAAATATCATTTAATCATAAGTAAATTGCTGAAGAAGTATAAAAACGCACTGTTTCATGCTTAAATCATTCGAATTGACCAAAACTCAAAGAATAAAAGTTGTACATAATCAAATTTCCTAAAAGGCAGCACAAATGAACTTAGTAAAAACTGAACAGATTGAGAGAAAAACTTAATAGAAGAACCTAGACAAAATTCCATCAAAAAATCTGGAACTGAAAACGAAAAGAAACTACGATGATTTTTTTTCGAAAAAGTTCAAAACATGGAAAGTGTTCAGAATAATGTTTTACTTCAGTTTATATGAAATCAATAAAAATGAGCTCGTTTTGTGAGTTAAAACAGCATCTAAAATCTGCAATGCTAAAATGAATAAAAACTATTGTAACCGAGATCATCCGATTACAAGTTCTAATCGATCTTTTTAATACAAAGTTAAAATACAAAAGTTGTCTAAAATTACATATACGTGCCTTTGCCTAAATTTCATAATTCATCAAGGTCGTTTACTATTTTTTGAGATATACAAATCAAAGCAATTCAAACTATACCAATAAGTTTATATTTAATTCTTTGTATATTAACTCCATCACTTCAGCCCTTTACTTCCAGTCTACACATATATCTCATGTGCCTCCCGTATACCTAACACCACTTCGAAGCCAAACTTGCACGGGGATATCGTCCCGAGTTTGACCCACACTCCCCGGATGGTTAGCTTATACGTATGCGCGTAAATCAAAGCACTCGTCCACTCCTGAGAACGAGGCAACAATTTATATATACACAATCTCTTATATACTCATGAGAACAAACATAACAATGTCAAGCCTAAGACTTTCAAATCAATCTCATAAATCTCACCTTTTTTTATACTTCTCACCAACATTCAAATAAAACAACAATCCATGGAGCTATAATGGAGTGTAAGAAATTTATCTATAGATTCTAAGTTTATTTTAATTTCATATAACCATGAGTGTGATTACAATCATCAAATAAATACATATAAAAACTTTAAACCTTACATACACATCTAACCAAATAATGAAATCAATCCATCATCTACATGCAAATACAAAATCAAATCAACATCAAATAAATAAAAACAACAAATTAAACATAAATAAAGGGAAGTGGGTTTAGTACTCATAATTATTATTAAAGATCAAAGAATCACTTGGAAAATTAACGGAACCACCAAAATAAAACCCTAACCCCTTATTTTTCTCCCTTCTCCTGCCGTCTCTCTTTCTCTCGGCTGCACTCTCTGGTTGGTTTTCTTTGATGATCACAAAGACTCTCTCTCTCTCTCTCTCTCTCTCTCTCTCTCGGTTGTACTCTCTAGTTGGTTTTCTTTGATGATCACCAAGACTCTCTCTCTCTCTCTTTCTCGACTTATTGCTGGTCCTCTCTTTTTTGTTTTGTTTTATTCTTTTTTTTTTTTAACACCTCTCTAATGTTTATAACCTAATTTGACAATATATTATATTTTATTTTATTAAATAACTACAACATATATAAATATACTATATATTTTATCAAATATATAAAACACTTTTTTTATATATAAAAATATAAATATTTGGATTAATTATATATAATTAACTATCATATTAAATTAATTAATACCACATTAAATTCTCATGTAGCCACGCAATTAATGAAGTGCAAAAATAAAATAAGGTGGTAATAATAATAATAATACATAATGACTTAAGAAAATTAGGGTCAATACAATATACACACCTCAAAAGAATCTCATCTCGAGATTCGATAGAAGAGAGTACTAAGCAAAAAGCTCCGGGTGCATATACTGAACTTTCTCTTCCAATTCCCAAGTGATATCGTTCTCATCCTCGCTCCATTGCACTTTCACCAAGTTCACTTTCTTGTGTCACAACTGCTTTACATCCCGGTCTAGAATAGTAACCGGTCGCACCCATACGTTAGATCGTCACTAATCTCCAACACTTCTGGTGATACTACTTGGTAAGGGTCTTGCACACACTTCCGCAATAAAGATACATGGAACACATTGTGAATCATAGCTAAAGCAGGTGGTAGGGCTAACTTGTAAGCTACATTACTAATCTTCTCAGTGATTTCGTAAGATTCCACAAATCTAGGTGCCAACTTTCCCTTTTTTCTGAATCGCATGATACCCTTCATCGGCGAGACCTTCAAAAACTCAAAATCTCCAACATTCAACTCAACCCCCTTACGTTTTCTATCAGTGTAACTCTTCTGACGACTCTGCGCAGTCTTAATACGTTCCCGAATAATGTTCACCTTTTCTATGGTCTCTCTCACCAACTCTGGCCCTAACAACGGCGCATCTCCTACCTCCATCTAACAAGTAGGTAATCGACATTGCCACCCATACAAAGCCTCAAAAGATGCCATCTCGATACTGGAGTGATAGCTATTATTATAAGTAAACTCCACCAATGGCAAGTGTTCTTCCCAACTACCACCAAGATCGAAGACACAAGCTCTCAACATATTTTTCAAGATCTAATTTACCCGCTCAGTTTGCCCATATGTCCGCGATGATCAGTAGTGCTCAAGTCTAACTTAGCACCCAAAACATACTGAAAACTCTCCCAAAACTCTGCTACAAACAACGGATCACGATCTAAAACTATAAAAACTAGCACGCCACCTCCTAAATATATAGCCTAGCTAGTTTATCGTAGTTCGGTGAACACTGATAGAAATAAAATGAGCAGACTTGGTGAGTCGATCCATTATTATCCAAATAGATTCATTGCCTTGCTTAGACCGCGACAATTCATTCATGAAGTCCATAGAGATGTACTCTCATTTTCAAATAAGGATCTGGAGAGGTTGCAAAAGTCCAAACGGTCGTTGGTGTTCTGCCTTAACCTGTTGACGCACATAACATCGAGAAACATACTCTCCTACGTCCTTCTTCATACCTTCCACCAAAACATCATTTTTAGGTCATGATACATCTTAGTCCTACCAAAGTGAATGGTATATCAGGACCTATGGGCATCATCCATAATCTCTTTCCTCAATTCAACAATGTTAGGTACACACAACCTACCTCTGAATCGAAATCCCCCATCTGAGTCCCCAGACCAATCAGTAGGACAATCATCGATCAAATCCACTACAAGCTCATTGAGCTTGCTAACGAAGAACCCATCTAAATACTGCATTTTACGAACTTTATCCAGTAACGTTGGCTGCACGGTCAAACTACCAATGTATGCCCTCTTGACACTTTTTATTGGTTGAACATCATGCATCAAAACGAACTCCAAGGACTTCCATTCCTAAATCATCAAAGAAGCTATAATCTCATGTTGTCGACTAAGTGCATCTGCGACCACATTTCCTTTCCCCAAGTGGTAAAGGATCTCGAAATCATAACTACTGATGAATTTAACCCACCTTTATTGCCTCATGTTCAACTCTTTTTGAGAAAAAAGATATCTAGGGCTCTTATGATTTGTATATAACTCAAAGCGCTCCCCAAACAAGTAGTGTCGCCACACTTTCAACGCAAAAACAACTGTAGCCAGCTCCAAGTCATGAGTAGGGTATCGTCTCTCATGAGGTTTTAACTATCGAGAAGCATAAAATACAACCTTCTGATGCTACTTCAATACACATCCCAACCCAGTTCCACTCGCATCAGTAAACACTACTAACTTTTCCCCTTGTACTGGTATAGTTAACACTGGTGCTGTAGTCAAACGCTGCTTTAACTCCTAAAAAGCTCTCTTACAATAATCTGTCCATAAGAACTTCACATTCTTACGGGTCAGCTTGGTCATGGGTGCTGCAATAGTGGAAAACTTCTCTATAAATCTCCTGTAATAACTGGCTAGTTGTAAAAAAACTCCTCACGTCTGAAGGGTTCATGGGTTGCTTCCATTCTTTGACCGCAACAACTTTCTCAGGATCTACCACGATCCCCTAATTGGACACAACATGTCCTAAAAACCAAACTTCTTTCTCCCAAAAGTGACACTTACTGAACTTAGCGTATAACTATTGCTCCCTCAAAGTCTGTAATACAACTTTCAAGTGTTCTATATGTTCTTCCTCATTCTTAGAATACACTAGGATATTATCTATGAAGATAATCACAAACTTATCTAGATATGGTTGAAAAATTTTATTCATCAAGTCCATGAAATAGACAGGAGCATTGGTCAAACTAAAAGGAATTACAGGAAATTTATACAACCCATACTAAGTCCAAAAAGGCAGTGAGCAGTATACTTTCCTCTAACACACCGATCTGATAGTAACCCGTTCTGAGATCAAACTGAGAAAACATGGCTACCCCTTCAACTGATCAAACAAGTCATCAATTCTAGGTAGCAGATACTTGTTCTTGATAGTCACCTTGTTCAGCTCTCTGTAATCTATGCATATGCGGAGAGTACCATCTTTCTTTGAGACAAAGATCGCGGGGGCTCTCCACGGGGAGTTATTTGAATGAATGAACCCTTTCTGAATCATCTCTTCCAGCTGTTTCTTCATCTCTATAAGCTCTTTTAGGTGCGATTTTGTATGCCGCCATAGAAAATTGGTGTAGTTCCTAGCATTAAGTCAATGCGAAATTCTTTACCCGTTGAGGTGGAGGTCCAGGTATCTCCTGAACTACATTCTCAAACTTATGTACCACATCTACCTCACCAATATCTTGCTTAGGGATTTCTACCGAGCACAGAAAACTAGTCATCACCGACTCTTCTCCATCGCTAGAAGTGTGGGTAAGCCGTGGCATACCGAGAATATCTATATTCACAGTCCTTCCAGTACAATCTAGAGTCATAAAGTGTTTTCGCAGCCAATCTATACCTAAAATAATTACAAACCCCTCAAACCCTAACATAATTAGGTCCGCATACAAGACTCTACCCGTAAAGTCAATCTCAAAATCTTTACACATCTCATAAAGAGTAACTGCCCCTCCTAAAGGGGTCTCAACACGAATAGGTCTAGATAATGAGGTTTACAAGGTGTTCTCTTTCTACAAACTATCTAGATATGAAAGAATGAGAGGCACCAGTATCAAAAAGTACTCTAATGGGCTCTTGAAAAAGATTAAAGGTACCTTGCACTTTGTCATTTCCTGGCATTATTGCAAATGCCCTAGCTGGAGCTGCCTAACCTTGTCGCGTCTGTTGTCTCTGAGGGCAATCCTTGACTACATGTCTTAACTGCTGACGCCCAAAACACTTCTTATTGATCGGTTGAGGTGCTACTACTTTGATAGGCGGGATGCCCCTCCAACTAAGGTACGGGAGGACGATAACCCAACTGTGGCACTTGCTGCCACGGTCTTTGATAACCCTGGGGGCGCAGACTACCCTGTTTCTGATAATAGAGCCCCTGGGGCTAAAAATTGCTCTGAGGTCAGAAATTTCCCTGATTACCTTGTTGTGGTGGCCTCTGAAACTACTGACCCCTATGCCTTTGATCGTAAGGCCGGTATCTATTCCCATCACGCTGCTGGAAGTGACTCCCTCTAGAAGTCTCTCCAACCCTAGCCTTCCCTTCCATAAACTGTTTCTCCTTTTCTTATACTTCAGTGCCAAGTCAAGAACTCTGTCAACGGTTCAACATCAAAGAGAATAAGGGATTTAGACAAGTAATAATTTAATCCCTTAATAAACTTCTCATTCTTCTTCTCCTACGTATCAACCAAGTAAGGGGCATAACGAGACAACTCATTAAACTTGGTAACATACTCGATCACTATTCTACCCTCTTGAGTCAACTTGAAATTCATCACTTAATTGAGACCGAATAGCAACAGGAACAAGCTTTCAGTCAAAACCAGTCTTGAAATCTACCCAAGTCAAAGTCATCAAATCTAGACCCTCCTTTCACGAGTTCCACCAAAATAGGGCTGCTCCCTCAAGTTGATGTGTAGCCAACTCTTGTTTTTAGACCTCGGTAAGCAACATACGACCAAACACCATCTCACATATCTGAACCCAAGCATCAGCTGCAGTGGGTCCTCCATCTCCAAAGAATTTTTGACCTCCCAAATAACCAAAGTCTTTGTTTCTCTTCGCAAAGGGATCTCCCTGATGGCCTTGATTATTATTCTGCACAACCTAAAATAATTGAGCCATCATGTCCCCTACATTAACCTGCACCGTATTGGTTGCCCCGGTAGCAGCCGCCGCTACTGCCGCGTTAGCAGTTATTTCTTCCCATGTGCCATTGGGCTCAACACTTCTCAAATTATACCTTCCAGCCATTATCGTCAAGTTAAACACACACACAAAATTCGTTAATAAATACTTAGAATAAATTCAACCACCAAACTAAACCAGCTACCCCATGTTTTCACAATCCGAGGATTACCTAAACTCTCACAAGTCTAGGGTAACCTAGAGCTCTGATACCAAACTGTCACGCCCCAAAATTTGGACAATTAAATATTAAATTAGGACTAAATCCCAATCAATATTCTATCATCCAAATCCTAGGGGTAAACAAAATCTAAATGTTCTCTTCCCATAAAGTTTAAGTAAATTTCAATGTTAAACAAAATACAAGGGATAAAAAAATAATTAACAAACATCAATCAAACTATTCATCATAGATTCATAACTATCCAATACCTCCAACATTAAAGTAACAACAACTAGTCAAAACAACTTAAATAATGTAAAGTTGAAAAATAATCCACAATGTCAAATTGTCAAAATACTAAGCTCATCAAGATATAATAAATACAATAAACTAATATCTATTCTAAGCTCAAGAAAACAAAAGAAGTCCAAGAGACATGTCCAACAACTATAGTTATTTCTCGTCACTATCGTAGTCCCAACTAATCCTACAAAGGAAGCTCGGTTGCGCTCAAACAAAACGCACTCGAGATGCTAAGAGACAAAACGGGTCAGTATACAAGTATTCTGGTATGAGTACAAATATTTGACACCCATGTGTCCACCAGACATAAATAAAAATATATTTAATTCTTGTTATGGGACAAGACAAGTAGTTTCACCCGCACCAAGACAAAGGGATAGTTTTCCGAGATACGATGACATTTAATTTCTTGCCTGTATACAACTAAATATAAATTGAGTATAAAATAACAAAATAAACATAAAAAAAATATGGTGGGTCAGCCCTGCATAAAAAGTTAGTAAGACCCACCATTCTGCAAAAAAATATCATTTAATCATAAGTAAATTGCTGAAGAAGTATAAAAATGCACTGTGTCATGCTTAAATCATTTGAATTGACCAAAACTTGAAAAACAAAAGTTATACATAATCAAATTTCCCAAAAGGCAACGCGGATGAATTTAGTAAAAACTGAACAGGTTGAGAGAAAAACTTAATAGAAGAACCTAGACAAAATTTGATCAAAAAATCTAGAACTGAAAACGAAAAGAAACTACCTTAAGATGATTTTTTTCGGAAAAACACAAAAAGTGTTCAAAATAATGTTTTACTTCAGTTTACACGAAATCAATAAAAATGAGCTCGTTTCGTGGGTTAAAAAAAAGCTAAAATCTGCAATGGTAAAATGAATAAAAATTATTGTAACTAAGATCATCCGATTACAAATTCTAATCGATCTTTTTAGTACAAAGTTAAAATACAAAAGTTGTGTAGAATTACATATACATGCCTCTGCCCAAATTTCATAATTCATCAAGGTCGTTTACTATTTTTCGAGATGTACAAATCGAAGCAATTCAAACTATACCAATAAGTTCATATTTAATTCTTTGTACATTAACTCCATCACTTCGGCCCTTCACTTCTGGCCTACACATATATCTCATGTGCCTCCCGTATATCTAACACCGCTCCGAAGCCAACTTGCACAAGGATATCATCCCGAGTTTGACCCGTACTCCTCGAATAGTTAGCGTATACGTACGGGCGTAAATCAAAACACTCGTTTACTCCTGAAAGCGAGGCAACAGTATATATATACACAATCTCTCATCTACTCATGGAAACAAACATAACAATGCCAAGCCTAAGGCATTCAAATAAATCTCATAATCCTGACCTTTTTTTTTTATACACTATTTCTCACCAATATTCAAATAAAACAATAATCCATGGAGTTATAGTGGAGTGTAAGAAATTTATCTATGGATTCTAAGTTTATTTTAATTTCATATAACCATGAGTGTGATTACAATCATCAATAAATACATATAAAAACTTTAAACCTTACATACACATCTAACCAAATAATAAAATCAATCCATCATCTACATGCAAATATAAAATCAAACCAACATCAAATAAATAAAAACAACAAATTAAACCTAAATCAAGAGAAGTGGGTTTTGTACTCATAATTATTATTAAAGATCAAAGAATCACTTAGAGAATTAATTGAACCACCAAAATAAAACCCTAACCCCTTATTTTTCTCCCCTCTCCCGCCGTCTCTCTTTCTCTCGGCTGCACTCTCTGGTTGGTTTTCTTTGATGATCACCAAGACTGACTCTCTCTCTCTCTCTCTCTCTCTCTTCTCTCTCTCTCTCTCTCGCGGCTTGCTACTGCTCTCTCTTTTTTGTTTTGTTTTATTCTTTTTTTTTTCAACACCTCTCTAATGCGTATAACTTAATTTGACAATATATTATATTATATTTTATTAAATAACTACAACATATATAAATATACTATATATTTTATCAATATATAAAACACTTTTTTTTTATATATAAAATATATAATATTCAGATTAATTATATATAATTAACTATCACATTAAATTAATTAAATACTACATTAAATTCTCATGTACCCACACAATTAATGAAATTTAAAAGAAAATAAAGTAATAATAATAATAATAAATTAATAATAAATTAAAAAAATTAGGGTCGCTGCAAACGAGTTCTACCAGCATGGAGGGATGTAACTCATCATGTTTGTGTAATTTTTTATTTATGTTCACTGTTAAGTGATTTTTTCAATTGTTTTTATATAACTCAATATATGACTCATTTCAAGGTAGATTAGACATTTACAAGTCTCACAATTAGTTAAATTAGACCATCTTCAACGTTTCACCAAACTTTGTATCAGATTTGAAATTTGCTGAAAAAGTCACTTTTTACAGTTCCAATGATTTCATCAAAGTGAGAACAGAGAGAAGATTTCACTAATTTACTGTGCGTGACCGTTAGGGGAGACCAATCGGTCAACCCGCCGATTGACCGACCGGCCGGTCGATCAGTTCCCTTACAAATAGGTTGGTTCAAACAGGTCAAAAGGTTCAAAGAGGTTAAAAAAAAAAAAATACACTAACCGGTCGACCCCTGCTTTGATGACAACCATTGAAGCAATCTGTATCAGATTAAAAAAATAATCTTTTTTTTATTCAATTTAATGAAAAATTTGATGAATCATTAGAGATACTCTTAGACATCCAAATCAAAGAGAGTTCCACCACTCCGAGTCACCAGGTGAAAATCAAGGACCTTAACTTCATCAAAAGTTGAACTAGATACCTAGAGGTTATAGCCCCCAAGCTTATCTGTCCTATTAAACTTTAGTGCTTGTTCTACTTGTTTATCAAATTTTTTTTTATTTGTCTACACATTTTTTTATAAAAAGTCAAAAAGTGTACTTATTTAGAACATTTCAAATCACCCTTTAGAGTAATGTTAAAGATCTCAAAAGTTCTATCAAAATTTCTATTAAATGTCTCACATGGGTGTGGGACCCACACCGTGTAGGTCCCATGTCGGTCTCACACCCATGTGAGATATTTAATAGAAATTTTGATAGAACTTTGGGACCTCTAGCATTTTTGTTAAACTTAATATGATCAACTTAGCCCTAGTTTGGCTATCATTTTAGGGCTAAAAAAACACAAAATAGGCTAAATAATCTAATAAGATAAAATATCACATCCAATTTATAATCGTTATATTTTTTCTCTCACAAAAGTCAAAAAAGTCAAAAAAATTCAAACCAAACGAGGCTAAAAAAACTAAACTAAAAAAGTTTCAACACAAAAAAATTGACTATGTTAACCAATGTCAAACGAAGCTTTAGTATAATACTATGATACACATCATATATGATAATGTTGTCCGTCTTGGTGAATGGGCTAGACCGATCCAAGCTCCTGAGGCCCACTGGGTAACCTGCAGATAAGTTCAATGGGGAACGGGGTAGTCCCCCAGTGAACCCTCCGACGAGCAAGTTAGTGTCTGGGCGATAGAGAGAGTGAGAGAGATAGGGGTTAGAAAAGCTTAACCTTCTTCTTGTCTTTCATCTTTGCTTATATCTCCTGGTAATCATTTCACTCCCTGCCGAAAGCTTGTGCCGTCATTCGTCTTGTTCAGGGTGAGGGGGTGTCATTCCGGCTAAGAGGTGTTGTCGCAATAAATGCTGTGATGGATTGCATTAATGTTGATGTGCTGTGGCAATAACTTTACAGATCTTTGTCTGCTGACGTGGCCTTTCCTGCATCTGCCATGTGTCCGGACACCATTGGTCCTCCCTGCCCAGTTGGCTTCCAGTGGTGCTGGGTTTTTCTAACCGGGTTGTGTAATGGGGGTTTAGATGGTGGGTTGTGGTCCTTGTGGGCCTATCTGGGCCTATCCATGTCAGTAGTCCCCCATTCCCGAGTGCAGCTTTAGTCTAACGAAGGGAATAGTGGCAATAAGACAGACGACCGTGAGGGTGGCCGAGCGTAAAAGGCCGACCGTGAGGGTGGCCGACCGTGAGGGGTCGACCGTGAGGGGGGCCGAGCGTGAGAGGCCGACCGTGAGGGGGGCCGAGCGTGAGAGGCCGACCGTGAGGGGGGCCGACCGTAAGAGGCCGACCGTGAGGGTGGCCGACCGTAAGAGGGGCCGAGTGGGAGGGCACGGGGCTCAAGAGGCGGCGTGTCACGTGATGACGTGAAGTGGAAAAGAAAAGGTGAGGACAGAGGTCAGTGCATCTGGACCATACACGTGGCAGAATTTCGGGTGAGGGGAAAAGTCAGGCGTTAGATTGGGAGTGAAACGTCAGGGCATTATTATGGGCATTGATGATACAGTTTTGGCGGCTCATTTGAAAAGTTTTCAAACTGGCGAACATTAATTTGGATCCTTGGAATACGGGCAAACCGTGGGCTTTTGGGATCATACGATTCAC
>JAPPVO010000496.1:0-35732 GCA_030407325.1 Camellia japonica | reverse complement strand
ACTAGACCTAATTTGAGAATTAAGTTGCTAATTTGACTTAATTTAGGAAAAGCCCCGGGTATGTGACCTGAGCATGGTGTTTATTTACTAAGGTAAACTATGATGTGCAAATAACTCCCCAATAAGACTCAACCTTAATTTTTCATTCAGCCATTGTTTGAATTAGCCATTACAAATAGGGAGAACGCTGTGAACTCAGCTCTTATTACTTGGTGGGAGGGGGCGGAGAAATCCTACTCGAAGGTGGTTGAAGATCCTCACCAAGCATTAAAAAAACAATTCCTGCACATTGTAAATTTATAGGTTGCAAATAAATAAATAAAAAACATATGCTAAAGGGTTATATTTTACAGTATACTGAAGTTGTACACTTGTTACAAGAACTCCCAATACAAGTTTCAGAATTTACACAGAATAAAAGAACAGACCCAACATTACAAAGAAAGCTTCCAAGCAAATCGTATCAATTATCGGTTTGTTTTTTAGAATACAATACAATGATTTCTCATCATCGGCACAACTGTTTTCATCTCTACTTTGTTGCTGCTGAGTCACCAGATCTCAACTCTCTTTCAAGCTCATCAAATTCCCAGTCACCAACCTCTTCGGTTGAGTAGTCTTGACTAACCTTCCCAAATTCAGATTCCAGTTTTGCCAATTCTGCCTCAGTATCGAGCCCCTGCTCAGCCTCAACTTTTGGTGACTTGGGGCGCTTATCCTTCGCTGCTTTTGGTGATTCTGTTGCCTGCATCGGAGGGTGTCTCGGACTGTCCGGTTGTTTCTCCCGAGGAGTGTCCGCCTCTGAGGGATTCTCCATTTCTAGAACTGGTCTCTCAATAGATTCAAATTCCTCCCTTAATTTTTCAATACTATCAAACAGTTCTTTGACCCTTGCATCATCTTCCCTGGAGGATGGGGGAGAAAACAGTTTATTTTCAGGAGTATGATGTTATATTATAATAAGGTTACCATAAAAGAACTAAGCAATATCGTAAGTATAAAGCACCTTGAAACTTTCCCTTGCTGAGTATGAACTGCTCTTTCATATTATCTACTACACTGAAAGTGGTTATAATCTGTAAAGAAAACAATACAAACACAAACCACACACTGCCACCAGTCAGTGCTCGTAATGCCTTCTCTTTCTTTATTCTAATTAGACCAAAGTGTTCCATCACAAGAATTTTCATTACAGAGCATGCAGATACAAATTAATATTCGATAATGAAACATAACGATGTAATTAGTTTGAAAACTTGCACAAGAGAGAACATTGTAGAAATGCTCCTGAATAACCTTAAAATGTGAAAACATTGCAGAAAATGCTCCTGAATATAAATGCACTCACGTATATAAAGCATATGCTACTAATTAGAAAGCAGCACATCTTGCAATGAGGATTACTGTGTTCAAGTTATTCTTGGAACTTGAGAAATAAACATGCAAATGATATTGTGCTGTATGTAAAAAATGTACTTCCGAAGACATGAGACTATTTTAAACAAGAAAATAAAATAAATAATAAATTGATTATAAAATTGTGCATCATAAACTGATAACTGCTAGCTAGGAGGGATAACAAATAAAGAAAACTAAAAGGAAAGAAAAACTTTATCTAAGCAAACTTTTCTATGTATTCAATAAAACTGAAGAACAATGACACTTGTATTCCAATAATGAACTCAATGTGTGAAGACGGTCACATTTGTACCTTTGCTTCACAGTCCACATATTGCTCCTCAAGAGTTTCTCCAGGGTTTAGTTCTTTGGAATCTTCTTTACCAACACCAGATGCCATTCCTGACCTGTCCAATGACACGAGGACTTCAGAAATGCAGTCAAAATAGATCAGAATTATCTCTGTTGTGACAAACGACATTACCCTTCCCTCAAATTCTTCAAGTGATCCACAAATTTCCTGATGCGCTCAATGGAAGGCTTCAGCTCTTTCTGTGAAATAAATACAAGGTCACATCAAAGAATTCAAGGAGGAAAATTTTAATTTATAGCATTAAAAGGCTTATAAAAAAAAGGCATTAGATATATTAAAGGAGTACAATATTTTAAAGAAGTAACTTAACAAATACCTCGTAAGCAGAGAGGAAACTAACGACCAAGTTGACATAATAGCTCTCATGTCTCCACAATTCATCACTTGAAAATGAAAAACAGGAAATAAGTAACAACGAAAGCCTCCAGGTATTTCAGTTATGAATTATAATACATATCCACATGAAATGATGGTACAATAGAAATAACAGCGCCAAAATTTGTTAAAAGTTATTCCTCCAGGCCTGAAGAATGTTAAGAACCATCCAACGAGTGGTAAGACAAGATATAACAGGATGAGAAACTATTAAGTTAATATACATACTTGACCTGCTTCTCCTTAGTCTCCACATATGAGGATTGGAGAACCCAAGTATCTTCCAAAAAGTTTATCCAAGTTTTCAGAACATCTGCTTCTACCCTACTTGAGGAAATGGATCTTGAAAGCTCATCCTCCTATATATTTAACAAAGAAAGAAATATTAGAAATGACAATGACATGCAAAAAGAAGAAAATTCTAAACATTTTTACTGAAACAAGCTTGGAAAGAAACAGAAGATAAACACACTACTACACAATTGGATACCTTTGTTTTCAAATGCGCAACAATCTGGTCATTAGCTTCATAAAACTGATCCCTCTCTTCCCTAGCATTACGAAGGCGTGCTTGGGCAGCGGCCAAGGAGATATTAACCTAAACCAGTAACCCAGTTATAAGCACACAACTGGAATGCAAAACACAAAACAAAGGATAAAAAAACTAAAATCAAAAGGACTTTAAAGAAATAAGGTCAACTGAACCTTTCATTAGTGTAATTTAAACTGATAGGGAACTAAGTCAATAAGGCAGGAAATTGGACTAGGCTCGAAGCAAAGGAAAGTGGTCCAATCAGATTTTAATTGGGGAGCTGCAGCCCAAAGTCCAGTTGTTCCAAATAGAGGGGCACCGGTTTTTCTCAGGCAGATTGAGCCTTCTTTTAATGACAAGCCCAAGGGTCAAGGAAGTTTGAGGTTCTCCATCTCTAGCAGAGGGAGAAAATGGTGTCATTGAGAAGGGCTGTTCTCTGTTGTACTGGAGCAACCCAAGAGCCCAGGAATTAAGAGATTGTATGAGGATCGAAGGGAGAACTTGATGTTAGACAGGATGAATGTGAGGAAAATGCAGGTTCAGTCGGGAATGATGTTGTAAGGGGGGCAGGATCTTTCAGATTTGGTGGTGATGGCCAGTGGGAAAACCCATTGTTGTGCTTATGGTGATGGAGGAAGAAGCTTGAAGGAGGAAAACGAAGAAGGTCCGAAAAAATGAGTTGGTTTCCTTTAAAATAATTTGAGAGATGCATTTTGAATAGGGAAAATTACCCATCAGTGGGTAATTTGAAAAAATTATTACATATTTATGGAAAAGTTTATGATTTTAATTATTAATATTTATACACTTTACCACTTATTTGTAATTATTTTTTTAGCTTTACTGATATGGAAATTTCCACTTTTGAATATGAGTAAAAAATGAGCAAAACAGAAATCTACTTTGGATGAAAATTTGGCAAGGAAGCACAGGAAAAGTGAGAGTGACATAAAGAACCGGGTTATAAAGAAGAGGCATGTAGAGAAGTGATTGTTGTTGTGCTTTGTTTTTCTTCTTGGATGAGAGACAAGTTTTTATTAATTCTATTTTGCACAAGGATTGTTGCCCCTTGACACTTTCTCTAATAATTTAATTTTACCTATAAAGAAATAACTAAATAAATAAACCACAACCACAGATTTCATGAGAACAATATATGTCAAGAGAAGTCTATCCTTGTAACTCTCATTTTCCAAATGATTGAGAGAGAAAAAAGAGAGATGATGGGGATACCTTTTTCAATTCAGCTTCAAGTTCATCTCTTTGTTTCTCGAGTCCTGAAACCTCAGTTGCTAATTCCTGGAAATTGACACACAAACAACTTTCAATTCACCTCATAAATAGATGGATCACCAAATACATAAATCTTGCATGCTTGAAGCAAGCATGGCTTCAACTCATTTATGGTGCTAAAAGAGATTTTTTTTTTTTTTTTTTAACTTTATTGGCACTAGGGTGTCCGGATCAAAGCCAAACTAATCCCCAAGGGTGCACAGGGGGCAAGGAGTTTTCCACAAGTGCACCACGGTGCTACAAGAGATTTTCCTGATATGTTTCTCAAATATACAGGCAGAATCAGTTAAAAGCTATCAAACAAGCAAAGCCGTTTTAAATATGACCAAAGAGTCACATTTATGAATAAACACATGCACGTGAAGGAAATGTTCTGATTGCTTGGACAGTGAGCCAATGTGGTCCAATTGAGAAAAGAATTCCAAACAAAACAGAAAAAGTAATTTAGTTTGATACAATGATGCAGAGTTATAAGTACATAATTAAAAATACACAAGAAATGCAAGCTTTCTTACCAAGCCAATTGCATATTTTTTTTATCATTTATCATCAATGAAATTAACGATACCCAGACTTGGTGTTTCAATTATACTGTGGCATGCAGAAACAGATATAACATAATAAATTCTGAAAAGGTAGAAAAGGACACAGGGAGCAAATGAGAATGTGTGTGGATCTATGAAGCATGGACACTCCAAAAATGGTGCCGTGGCAGTGTCCGACACGCGGACACGCCGGGGACACGGGACACGTCGGGGACACGTACGGGACACGCCAGATGGCGTGTCCCTTTAATTTAATATTTTTTTGGAAGGGGACACGGCAGGGACACGGCGGGGACACGCGTGTCCACATCTGGACACGCCATGGGACACGGCGGGGCTCTTTTTCGAATTTTTATATTTATTTGGGGTCAAAGTATAATATTTAAAAAGTGAAAAAAAAAAAAAAAAACCAACGGGCAAAGCCCTAAATCGAACAACTAGGGTTAAAGTGAGTAAAATCAGACCTGCGCAGCCTCCTCTCTCTCAGTCGAAGTCGAAGCCCTCGTCTCTCTCAGTCGAAGCCTTCTGAAGTAGATCGAAGCTCTCTCTCTCAGTCGCAGCCCTCCGAAGTCGATCGAAGCCAGTGGATCCAGTCGTCTTCAACAGTCGATCCAGTCGTCTTCCACAGTCGATCCAGTCGTCTTCCACCCTCGATCCAGTCGTCTTCGCAGGTAACCCTCTTTCGCCTGTCTCTCTCTTTCGCTCTCTCTCTCTCTCTCTCTTTGCTCTGCTTTTGGTTCGAGATAGACTGATTTTTATTTTTATTTATTTTTTTTATACGTTTTATATAATTGTTCGACTGAGACTGCTTTTGGTTTTTTTGTCCTTATATGTTTATATATATAAGACTTTTTTATATAGACTTTTTTTTATATAAGACTTTTTTTTGTTTTTTGTTTTTTTGTCATTATATGTTTATATATATGTATATATATAAAACTGTATATAAAAAAATAATTATAGGTTTATATATATATATATATATATAACAATGTAAACTCTGTTTTTATTTTTTTTTTTTATTTTTTATTTTTTATCCTTCTAATGTTAATGTTAATTTATAGGAAAAAATGTCTAGTTCAAATTCTGCCAATAACACACAATCTGCCTTTAACACACAATCTGCCTTTGATGCTGAAGATGATAAGCCACTGTTTTCCCCTTTATTTATTGTTGGATGTTGAATCTTTTGCCTCTCTTATATTTATTGAATTAATGGTATTATGTTAGTGTTTGTTAATTTTGATTTGAATGAATGTTACGAATCTACATAACACATAAAAATATATATTATATATATTAAAAAAATAAAATCGCCGTGTCCCCCGCCGTGTCCGTGCTTCATAGGTGTGGATTAATGTATAATCATGACAACTCGACTCATCCTATTTTGCCAGGGGGACGGGGCTGTTATGTAATGTTTTAGGTTGTACACTTGAAAGTGTAAAACCTTAATGCCAGAGACGTGTCAAACAACACATCCAGGCATGTGCTTAGAGCTTGGTTTTTTTTTTTTTTTTTTTTTTTTTTTTTTTTTTTTTTTTTTTTTTTCTCAAATCATGGTTGTGTCTAAGACAATGATACACATTTCAGGATCTGCGAAGTGTTGAGCATCCAACAGAATCTCATAAGCAGATCTTCTTTGTGGAAGTACCCATACTACTTAGAATCCATGATTGAAAGAAAATCCTACAGTTATTTTGTCTTCTGCAATTTGTGGTGCCCAACAGGCAAAGAGATTATACATGGAACAGTACCTTCTCTATTTCACTGACTTCACTTTCTTTGGCCCCGCGAAATTTTACTGCTTCCTCTTTCTGAGATCTGCAGAAATGTGGAAAAAACAAGAAAATTCTATTTGACAAGACATGAATTCAAGTGCGCACATATTCAGTGCAAACTAAATGCCTAACTAGGTAAGGAAATAAAACTGTCAATTCTTCAATGTATATGCCCATGTCCCAAATGGGACTTGAATCCTACAGCTCCCTCTTTGGGGTGATAGAAATACCACTCAAGCTAACAGCATGCTGTTTGTTTTATCTTTTTCCATTGGTTTCTGTTGTTCAACCTTTCTTCTCATCCTTTTCAGTGTAGGTATTCTTTCTTTTGTATTCAATAATGCCAATTCTAGTTTCTTATGATCTCAACTAAAAATTTGAAACCAAGCATCATCCATTTCGTTACTTAAGATTAAGCATGTAATTTTACCATTGGATAACACAAAGCCAGTTCCCGTTTAAAACTGGAGACAACAACCATCACTGTGTCTCTCATATCTAATTATTGAAAGAAAGCAAAGCAGGGCCCAAAAGGTAAGAAACATGAGTCTTGCCCACTTATCCCTAGCTATAGAAAGTCCATGCACCTTTTGAAGTCCAGTTTAACTTTAGATTGTAATTTTAACCAAAATACTTCTAAAAAAAATTGAAAGCAAGCATCAATCATTTGTTTGCTACTAATAGTTTTACCATTGGATGACACAAAACCAGTTTCCGTTTAAAACTAGAGACAAAAACCATCACTGTCCCTCATATCTAAGTATGAAAAGCAAACAAACAGGGTCCAAAAGGTAAGAAACATGAGGGTCCTGCCCACTTATCCCCAGACATAAAAAGCCCACATACCTTTTGAGCTCCAGTTTGACTTCAGATTGCAATTTTTAACCAAAATAGTTGTAAGATTGAAAGAAGAAACAGTTTAATTCTTGTACAAGGATGACAAATTAGCATGACATCAAAATGCCCTATGCGGCAACAAAGCACAAAGGAAAAAAGAAAGTTGTAACTAAATAGGTATAACTATAAATTGTACTGGTAACAAGATTACATGGCATGTTTTCTACAGTAATAGATGGTGTAGCTCAGTATTTAGCAAAATGCTTTGAGAATTTCTCATTTTAAAGAATACGCAAACACAATTCTTATATGCAATTTTGTACCTGTGATCTGATATGCGCTTCTCGGCTTTTGTGCTGGAGCTAGCAAGAGATTCAGATAAGACTTTCAACTTATCAATCTGCTCAATATTGTAAACAGAGAACTTCAGTCATACAAACTTTTACAGCTCCAAAGGGACCTTAGCATATGCCACTCAAAAAAATATTATGACTGACTTACAAAGTTACATGGTAGTAGTAGTACCAGTAAGACATTACCATGAAGTAAATTAGTGTTCATTGTGATGCAGTAACAGGTTGTATAAACAGAACTGTAAAAGGTAAGCAGGGGACATTAAATTAGAGTTTATCTGAAAGAAGGTTATTCCTGCCACAAAAAAAGTTTCCAGCATCCACTGGAAATATCAAAAAGTTTCTGCGTCCGCCAATTAAGTGCAGTACCAGTATATCTTAGGCGAATTAAGCCTTTGCTTCCTTGTTAAGCAAGTCAAAAATGTCGATCATAACTTGACGATTTACTCCCCATACAATTACATGAATGGTGAACCTACTCCCTGCTGTTGTCTAGTCACTAGACTAGACATTGGCACAGGCACCAACAACATCAACCAAACAATGTCCTATTCACACTATATATATACAGCATTACAATGAAATCTGAAACTTGTATTGAATACAAACCATTTATGGCAAGATTCAAAAGCATCCAAAGTTGGGTAAGTGACTCCCACACAACTATTGTCTCAGACACAGGACACAAGGCAGTACCAACATAAATGTATACTTCCAGAAAAACAACCCTAAAGCAAGAAAGAGATGTACCTTTTGAGCATGAATCTCTGGAGAGTCCCCACCATTGACAGATTTTTTCTTCAGTAGAAGCCCTTCTAATTTGGAACAAACTCGAATATGTGCAAGAGCTTCTTTCAGAGCCTACTAGAAGAATATAATGATTAGTTCTCTAGCCCATAAATCTACACTCATCATAGCGTTAAGAAACAGACGGATGATTGTGGAATTTCTCATCATTATTTTCTAATTAACTCAAGCCTCAAAAAATAACAATAAATTTTTATATAAAAATTAATATGTTGAAATTATTTCCTTTCTCTTCATTGGTAAGTTTTAGACTAAATGTGGGTGCTAAATTAAATGTATCAGAACTATGAGTCGCTTCCATGGTGATTTTGTTTTCCTAACCATCCTTCTTGTTGGGTTAGAAGAAAACATTTCATAGCCTTTGAAAGCTTGGAGAACCAATGCCAATAATAATACACCTAAATTATAACAGTTCTGATAATCAATTCAACACTACAGAAGTCGGCATGCATGAACTGTCTAAAACTAGAAGCACATGAAGAGCGTGCAGAACAAGTTAAATAAAAAAATAGAAAAAGTCAACTTTCTCATTTCTAGTGATCTGCACAACACACTTTACCACCTTAAAATAATAGACAACGCAGTTAACAAAGATTTAACACATTTAGGTAGGAAGGAAAAGAAACCATTATTGCTGCAAAATTCATGTATATCCTTCAAAAAATAGACTTCACTGTTTTTGCCTAGGGTTTTATAATCAACGCACAATTCATGGATGAGTAAAACAATAAAACCCTCAAATTAAGTTATCAAGTATGTGGCATTTTTAAAATTAGGACATCCTTATTCCCAAATAAACTTACACTAATCATACAGATCAAACAATAGCATGAAGCCATAAAATGAATTGAATTTAATAAATAATAAAACAACGGTGTACCTCTTTCACAAAACAAAATTTGTTTTGAGAGGAACAATTAAAAATAATTACAATTAGGTCACATTTGGTTACTAGATACATATGATAATAAGAAAAAAAATGTGATGAGAAACTTTCTTGGTAATATCCTCAATTTCAATAGCCCTCAAAGCCATAAAATAGAATAATAGATACATAAATCAATAATAAAAGAGGGAGGAAGGCTTGGTGTGGAATAAATTACCTTGAAACATCTCAAGTCAAATAACCAAAAAATTAAATAAAAATAATTATAAGCAAGGTGACAAGCATCAAACTCGTACATTTCAAAAATAGAAGACACCTTCTTGGAGCACTAAATGCAAATTGTCCTTAACAATCACCTCCTCAACTATGTAGGATTTTGTTGCAAAATCGGAACGTAAATCAAAATTAGTTGATTGAATCACGACATTTACCAAGTTGTGAGCCTTATTTACTATTGTTATTTGAACTGGAAGATGTAACAAATTGGAAAGTGCAAGAAAAATTCAAAAGGAACAGATCAATTCACAAAAATAGTAGGATTGTAGGATCCTATGACTCAATCCGCAATCCCAATACAATCCTATCTCTATCACGATCTCAAATTTTGACTTTTAGGATCGTAAGATGCTATGATCGGATCACAATTTTAGCAACTATGGTTCCAGATAATGATTTTTTGATTCACATTAAATGCAATTACTAATCAACGCACCACAGACTGTTTAATATTCTATTTAAGATTATAATCACATGCTTAACATCTGAGTGATAATTCATTAAGATCATAAACAGAAATTTAGTAAAAAGAGAACGAACAAGATCACAGCAACTAGAATCACCTCTATTGTTGCAACAGTTGTTTCTTTGGAGGCTGCTTCATGACCTTCACCTATAAAATCCCTGGTTGCTGTCATTTCACCAAGTTTTCTCTTTAGAGAAGAGACTTCAGCATCTATTCTGCAAGAAGAAAGCAGACATATATAAGCTCTGATTTACGCATTAGCAACTGCAGTTAAACCAAAAATTGGTGGCAGGTAACTGAACATTTTCAGGCTGGAAGCACAAACTGAATCTGAGAAAAATAGCTTCTACCCTTAAATTTAACCTTTTTTTTTTAGATAGCACCCTTAAATTTAGCTTGATCAAATCAATACACACTTCAGAGAACTTGTTTTTTAAAACAGCACCAAGCAAGCCCAAGGCCTTTCCTGAGAGCAAGAACTTGATAAACACAACTGTTGTGGGGTTTTCACTTTTTACAAGTGGGAGAAGTACCATGAAGAAACAACAAATTACTCAAAGAATTCATATGTTTATTGATCAATAACTGGAATTCCAAATTCATCATGTGACCAAGGAACCCCTCAATTAACGAGGGAAAGGGAGTATATTTTCACAATTGAGTCAATATAACTATTGAATGAATGATCCCATTAGATGCAAATTTATCTATAATCATGCATATTGGACACAAGTCAGCGTGACCATAGAAATTGGCAATTTGGGTGTTCAGATGTATCGTGTCAAAAGCCTCCTTCTTACAAACAGACACCTATGTACAAAGAAAAATAAAGAAAATCAGCAGGACTTTTTTGTGGAAAAAAAGAGAATTTTAAAATGCCAAACCAACGAGTATATGCATATATATTATTGTAAAAAAGGTGAAATGAAATACAGCATAGGGAAGGAAGTTAATGTCATCATCTTTATAAACATTAGAATGTAGCAAAAAATTAAACATGGCAAACATCACACAAAATTATGTCCACTTCTCATACTAGAAAAAAAAAAAAAAAGTTTCTACTTTGAAGCCAAGTGCATACATCCATAGGAAAGAAGAGAAGAAAAGCGTGGTTACATTAGTTACCTTTCAAGATCAGCATTAATTTTCAACCCTGTGATGGCACCTTGTGCAAACTGGAGCAATTCCTCCCGCTTCACCTGACATAAAAAAGTGCCAATAAACTTATAAGCCAACATCCTATGCTTTAAACATAGTAATAAAGAAGAATTTGTGTCTAAGAATGTAATACATAATTTAGAAACAAGTTTAGGAGGGGGAGCAGCCATGCAAAGAAGACAACATTAAAAATAGCAGAGAGTTCCAAGTGACTCCAGAACTCAATCCATACATTAAAAATATATATATAAAAAAAAATATGTGAATATTACTTATAAAACAGTCCAACAGTCTTCCGAGTAAGGAAGATGTACCGGCTGTTTTGGTATAGCTTTCCCTTTTGTAAATGGATGGCATCCCTTTTTAATGCCCACTGTAATATACTTATCAAAATAAATGCTACAACCATCCAAAAATTTTCTCATGTTTATTGATCATAGTCTCTCTCCCCTAGTTCCACAGCAGGTACAGGAGTCCACTTCTATTTAAATATTTTCCAGAATTGAATTTTGCATTCAGCACCATGATCGGTTCATCATCACCAGACCTTTCTTGAACTATTTATGGTTGTTTGCGCAGGTCCTATTAAAGCATTCCACAACACCTAGAGGCCGCTTTGAGGTATTTTAAGGCATTTTCTAGGACCCTCCCATCTCTTGGCCTTCATTATTCACAGGCCAAAAGTGTAAAGGAAACAAAGTTTCACTGTAGACAAATTGAAGGTGAAGGCATTGCATCTTAAATTCATTAGTGATACTGACTGCTTCCCATGACTGAACCCATGCCATAGCACTAGGAGCAGATAGCACTTGTCATCGCTCCAGGTCACTGGTGTAGCACTAATATTGACAATCAAGGATTATCCTCGAAGTCCTTTTCATTTGTGTAGAGTAATTTGATCTTCCCCAGCTGGTATTCATTTTAATCCAGATTCTGGAAGTTCATCTGAGACGGTTAGAAACAAATGAGTTTCTATGCAAAACAAATATAAATCCCTTGGTGGCACAAATCATTTGAACCCCTAAACAACCATAAAAACATCCTAAACAACCTCAAAAGCATCCTAAACAACCTTCAAAGCATCCTAGAGCATAATATGTCACTACTAACCAAACAGCTTGCACAAGGGTTTCAGTTGATCTAGACTAGGAAACAAGTGAAGATAAGAAAGGACCTGTGATTGGGACTCAAACCTAATAAGGCAGGCAGATTCAAAGCTAAATGAGACCAGGTTATACGAATGTGACTTCTAGAAATTCCTTGCTGATTGTGAAGTAGCATAGGGCTTTCTTCTGAAAATAAAAGCTTCCTCAATCACGCATTGTTGAGCTTGGGTCACTTCTAAGAGACCACTACCTCCATTTTAGCACTCAGGGTCCCCTGAACTCCTCCTTCATGTCTCTCGCCTCTCATTCTAACTCTGCATCCATTGCAAATTCAAGCAGCACTTTACCATATAGATTCACATAAAAACTTTTTGGCGCCCGGCCCCCAAAGATGGTGGAATTTGCTTAGCCGACAAGGAAACTCACTGCCTCCAAAGCGAGAAAGGAAAACGTTTAAGGTACATGCCTTACTTATTCACATAAGAAAAATGTTTAATTCACCCACCCACCCAACTGCCAAAAAACTATTGTACTGATTTACATCCATAGGTTTTTCTCAAACTTGCACATTTAACAGTCAAATCCCCAACGTGTACCAAAACATTCCAGGCCCTTACTAGTACTTCATCTTGGTATCCTGAAAAAGCTTTTGCAAGATCCTGTATACTGCTCACTATAGCATTATGAACTTCTTTCCCTCCAGTAAGACAAAACCTGCATGTGATCAAACATAAAAAATAAAAATAAAAAATGTTCAACACAATTGAAGCTGACTCCAAGGATCAGATAATCAAAATGCAGCCTGCCCTCACAAAGAAAATATACTTTCCTCGTACTTGGGTTGAGCCAGAAATATACATTATCTAAAATGAAAATAGTGAAAAACTCACCCAAACAATTCCAGGAGTAGAGAAACTTCCTCTTCATTTGGTGCTTCAAGAATCTGAACAAAAAAAATAAAAATAAAAATAAAAAACCAAGTTAACCCCCATGACCATTATGATGTAAAAACCTCAACAACAACCACCAAAACTACATAGATCCCAAGCAAGTGAAACAATATCAATCATTCTTCATTTATGTGAGTCGTTTTGATAAGTTGACTAAAGAAAAGAAAAAATAATTCATAAGTTCTTAAGGCTCACACCACTCTCAATGACCATGTAAATTCCTTGTGGTGTGCTTACACCAAGCAAAACACTTTAAGATACAATAAGAGCAAATCATGTGGATCAATCCTAGAGAGTACATATATTATATATATACAAATTACTAAAATTGCAGGAGACCATCATGTTTCTCTTTAGCTAATTTTATTTTTAATTAACAAGTAGAAATGACAGAAACTAATTTCACGTACCATAGATATTGCTATTCCCTCCAAAGCTTGGCTGTACAGAAAAACATCCAGAAAATTCATTGGTTCACCTCCCAGATCCGGATCATAATACAAAACCTAACCACAATTAACAAGAGTTAGAAACTTATCAAAGGATGGCATGTGTCAATATTTTTTTATGCGAGAGACCAACATTTCACCAGTAATCAACAAAAAAAAATTGTAAGCCAATGATATGCAATCCTATCTTATTCTTTTTTCTTTTTTTTTTTGGGGTGAATATTCCTATCTTATTCTCTGATCTAAGGATACAAGAAAGTGCAAAATGTATTACGATATCAATATTCCTTTTCCAACAAAATGTCATGAAAGTTGGGGCCATATAATATTGGTGTGTTCTGAATACAAATTACAACATCGAAGCTGAGTGGTTTCCTCACATTGAGGAAATGGCAACTAAACAACAGTTACAAACTACAAGCACTCTCCAGCATTTTTACTATTTTCGTCTTCTTTTTTATATATATATATATATATATAAATAATCCACCCTTCAGGAATATTTCCACAATACTTCACATGTTGAAAGGCATATCATGGCTCAACAAAAGAAAGCAAGGACCTGAAGAAATTCCAATCAGTCAAACTATAATCTCTTCAATTGTTTAAAAGAACAAGCACAAATATAGTTGCACCACTAGAAGAATATGAAACAAAAGAAAAAAGAGTAAGATGTGTAACATGATATCCCAAAGCAAGGATCACAAAATTTGTCTTTGAACCAAAAGCTGACAATAGAGGGCTCAATTTAAATAAAACTATGCCAGCACACCCTGCATTCATTAGTGTCAATCCTACCCAAGCTTGCCAGAACTTTCATTCAGTTTCTTCCTTTTCTCTCTTTGCTTAGTATGGCATTCAAAATGTATTACTATTCCTGGGGCATCGTTATAGTTCAGGTTCACATCCATGGGTATATTATTCAAGAAGGCCAAACTAGGTCACCACACCCTAATGTGTTGATCCTAATATTAAGCTTGCCAGAAGTCATGAATATGGTTGTGGAGCAACGCATACAACTTTTACATAGTTTCCACAGTATAAAGTCTATATGAAGATTTCTACACAATGGTATTAACAGAAAAGCTCCCACCCAACACAAATGGTGGCTTATTTTCATATCCTAAATTCCCTAGAAAGAATTTTATAAGATTATTATTAGCAAAACAAAGGGCATGCCTAACCTAGAGCCTGTAAAAGAGACTAAGCAAATGAAATCAGACTGGAGTTACAGGATTATAGACCCAAAAAAAGTATCATAATCATTAATACCAATTTGACAAGATGAAAATCCAGTTTTTACAAAATAGGATTATACTCACCATAGAAGGTTTTTTCATATTCTCCTTTGGTTCTTCAGAGGGATGATTCTGCTCTGGATTCTTTTCTTTATCCTCCAAGGAAACCCCAGATAATTTTTCAATTTCTTTAAGCACAACCAACCATCTTTTCATCAACTGGGCTCTCTCCGGGCCCCTACAAGAAACAGCAGCTTCTTCTAATCTTTTAAGAGTCTGCCTAAAGCTTTTGAAATTCCGAGCACCCTGCATGTGAATGCAACTTAGAAATGTCAAATAACTAGTAAAACAAGATACCCAATAAATAAAGGAGAAGGCTTAAAACAACACCAAGTGGAGTAACATCAAAATATATGTTTCCTACACTCGTAACAACATAACAAAATGTAGATTACGGCCAATATATCCTTTCAAAGGGAAGATAGTACAAATTGATGCAATGTGCTTTTGCAAATTATCAAGTGTAGTTTCCTCCTTTTTTTGTACTTATTTTACAAGTAAATTGGCAAATGAAGATTGAGTCGTCTTCGTATCAAGAAACATGAATTTAAGTTCCAACTGTAGAAGTCAAATCTCTCTCCTCCCACTTTCCCAACAATCTCATCATCATAATAAAATCCCCCTTGTCTCACAAAACACCTAGTTTACTTTTCATGTGCCCTATAAAAGTTCCCAAAATGACCTACACTTGCAGTAACTATCACTAGAAACTAGACAAGTATCATTCTGGTACATTAATTTTCAAATGAATACATGTCATAGATTAGATTTTATATAACAGTGGAAGTACAGAGCCCAAATTTCAGCTGATATTTGCACAATGTCAATAATTGTTTTATGGTTTAGGCAGCAATTAATTAGCAATAACACTAAATTTATATTAGAATGATAGGTAAAAGAAGAAAGATTGCATTAAGATTGATCCCTAACAATTATAATAGTAGTAACCTAGCATAGAGTGATGATGAACAAGAAATTCTAAGGAAACACAATCATATTTTTGGGAGAAAATACTAAAATAGCGTCGCAAATTGCAATGCTGCAAACAAGCATGGAAGGGAGGAAGGAAGAAAGAAATGGAATATACAATGCGATCTTGGATGATTTTGGCGCCTCCGGCAACAGCTTGACCGGCGTGTTGGACGACGGTGTCGGCATAGTTTTTGACGGTGCGAGTGAGGTTGTTCTTGTTCCCAACCTCCACCGCTTTGCTCACCGCAGATCTCAACCACGACGACATTTATTTTTCAACGCCCCTGGTTCTTTTTTTTTTCTTCTTATTAGGGCTAATTTCTACTGCAATAAGCCACCCACCCACGATATATCTAGAGAGAGGGAAGAAGAAGAAGAAGAAGAAGAAGAAGAGTCAAAAAGAAAGTGTCGTAAATTATTACAGTGATCGAAAGGCAGAGGGAGATATCGTGTATGCAACGAAGAGTGGGATTTTCGACATTTTTGTTTTCGACATTTTGCGATTCCAAATGGAAGGAAGAAGATTTGGACTTTTATTTTTTTATTATTATTATTATTTTTTTTTAAATGATCTAAATAAATAAATATAATTCTTGATTTTGTATGAAGAAATGTGTTGACTTTGGACTTTTTGACGTGGGATTGGGATAAGTGTTGATAGCCCATAGGGATTGTTTAGTTTATTTTTGGGAGAGTTATTTTTGAAAAAAAATTTTGAGGAGAGAGTTTAGAAATTTTTTTTGTTTGTTTAGTTGTATATTTTGGAAGAGTTATTTTTTTGGGAATTTGGGATGATTTGATATTTTGAGAGAATTTGAGTAGATGTGTGTGAGAGAAAAAGTGATTGAGAAGGAGAAAGGGGAGATAAAAAGTGATTGATTGATGTGTAAGAGAGAGAAAGTAATTTTGAAAATTTTTTGAGAAAAAATCAAACCAAACAATTTTTTAGAAATTTTTTTCTAAAACTCATCTCCCAAATGCAAACCAAACATACCCATATCTCTCGTTTGGAAATAAGTTATTTTAATAATTTTTTAATTAAAATATAAAGTCAAAAAATAAATATGTTTAGAATTATTTTTTAATTTTTTAAAAAAAATGTACAAAAAGTTAAAAAAAAAAAAAAGAGAGAGAGAATTTTTAACTTTTTAATATAGGTTATAAATTTTTTAATTTTTAAACTAAAATTATAACATAACAAACGAGGCCTAAGAAGGAAGGGAAAAAAAAAAAAAAACACAAGGCAAGTGTTTAGGACATCCCAAACCACCCCTTAATTCTCCTTTAGGACATCTCAAACCACCCTTTAATTAAGACAATTACTTATCAAATGGGTTTGAAAAACTATACTACAAAGAGTGGTGCTATTAGCATCCCATGAATTATTTTGGACCTCTCATTTCTCTGAACTACCACTTATAAATTTTGAAACCCTTAAAATTTCTTTTTTTCCCCCAGATAATATCAAAATTATCCTTGTGAAAACATTTCATCCATTAAATACACACCCCAAAAAACCCCCATTTCCAAAAAAACCCTAACAAAGCTCACGAAGAAGAAGAAGAAGAAAAGGTCATGTAATTATTGTCTCTACTGCCCCATCCACCATTGTCATAGTTAGTATGCTCTCTCTATATATATACACTTAATTTCTTAGTTTTCTCATAATAATTTCTTCTATTGCAGAAAAAAAATTATAATAATTGGTTTTTTCTCAGTAAAACAGGTCCGAACCTATGAATAATGTTCGGTTACCTGTTTCGGAACAAATAATAAATGTTCGGTTACCGGTTCTCGAACAAATAAATAATGTTCGGATCTGTGTTCCCAAACTTTGGTCATATATTTGGGAGTTCAGTCCCGAAAAAATGACGAACAGATTTTATTATTTTTATTATTTTTTTTAAGAAACTTACCCTTACAAGGCCAATCTCCTCTGAGTTAAGAACAACATCAAAGTTAGAAACCTCCTCCAAGCTTTTATTGTTGTACTCCTCTCGTCTTATGAAGTTGTGGTTGCTAGACAAATTTCCACTTATTGTCATTGCCAGAGAAGTATAGATAATCAAATGGTTGCCATCGTTATCGTCAGAATATTGCCGCCAAAGGGTTTTCAAGATTTTGAGGGTGGATAGGTTTTGAAGGTGGGATTTGAGAAAGATTGATGGGTGGTGATGGAGGTAAGTACTCTCATATACCCTAATTTAAGATGTAATAAGTGTGTAGGTTTAATTGTGAGATAGGGTGTCCAAAAATTAATGATGTTCTTTGTAGTAATTTTATTTGAGGTTATTATTGTAATTAAAAAAAGGGCAAATTACACAAATAGTCCCTATAGTTTGGGTCTTGTGTCACTTTGGTCCTTGACTTTTCAATTGTGACACATTTGATAATGAATTTTGAATATTGTTTCAAATAAGGACAATTGAATATATAATTAGATTTTGCAAGGGTAAAATTGTCAATTTGATAAAATATAAACTAATTTGACAAAAATAAATGTCAAACAAATATTTTTGAAATTTAAAAATTATTTCTAACTACTAAAAATAAAATTTTGTAAAATTGATAAATCTTTTAGACATTTATTTATTTTTTTTACCAAATTAATTTTTATTATGTATTTGGATGATGATCATGTAAAATTAATTTTAAAAAATTAATCATGTAATTTTTATTAATTTTACATAATTTTATCATTAGTGGATAAAAATAATTTTAAAAAATTAAAAATATTTTTTTGACATTTATTTTTATCAAATTAGTTTATATTTTATCAAATTGACGATTTTACCCTTGAAAAATCTAATAATTTTTTCAATTGTCCTTATTTGAAACAAGATTCAAAACTCAGGGTCAAATGTGACACAATTGAAAAGTCAGGGACTAAAGTGACACAAGTCCCAAACTATAGGGACTATTAGTGTAATTAACCCTTAAAAAAAAACTAAAACTTGAGGGACCCAAAATAATTTATGAGGTGCTAATAGCAATACTCTACTACAAATCATTGGGAATCTTTTTATAATTACAAGATAAATTAATAGAATAACTTTAATTTCAAAGGTTGGATATTGTCCTACCACGCACCAATTCATCACTCACCACCCTCTTTCTTCTTTGAATTATATTAGAAACTCCAAATAATTTATCCAATTTTCTATCAAATCTCTCACATAAGTATAAGACTCACACACATATAAATTTGTGTAGATTTCACACTCATATAAAAAATTTAATAAATTATTTCAGATCTATAACATTTTCCTTATTCTCTTCTGTCTTGCTTCTCTAACTCTCCCAATTTCCCAACCGTCCTTTCTCACTTTCTCTTTCTTTCTACTTTTTCCTTTTTTTATTTTATATTCATTTATTTTAAAAAAACGTATATGTAGACGCGCCCGTGGGCCTCATGCTACAGTTCGGACTCAAATAGTCACGGTTCTTAATCTGATCTCGCAAAGTGCAATGCGAGATTGATAAATCACCAAAGAGTCCAAATCCGGCAAATCGTTTTGGAAAACAGATTTTTTGAAAGAAGTGCCAAACATGGACTGTTTTGCCAGATACAGAGTCGCCACCTAAATATTTTTTATGGGGGAATTTAGGAAACCCTGACTCGTTTGCCTAAGGCCACGTGTCTGTCATCACCAAAGTTGCCTCGGCTTGGGAACTTGGGTACAATTGGGGAAGGTCAGTTATGAGCACCCCCGCTCGCCCGATCAAAGATCGGCCTCTACTAACCATGATATCTAGTTTTGAAAACATTATGCATTCTTATTCCGGTTAATTAGCTAATCTTACTATATGATGCGCACAACACAAAAGTATAGACTAGATCGCCTAATTTGGAACAAAGCATTGCATATCCGCTCGTTTGGAAAATGGTTTGAAATTTGCTACTCGTGAGTAGGCTAAAACACGGATTTCAACGAGTTATTCCAACTCAAGCAATCTAACCTTCACCCACAGGCATTCAGGCAGTTATATCACATAAGCACATAGCCTCATGGTAAGCATGCTATCATGGCAGTCACTCACACACATGCAAGGATGCTAAAGCATAAACGCTTACCGAGTACTCCGAGCCAAAACAGAAACTAGTTAATAATCATATGCATGATCCTTGTTCATGTTAAGATGCAACTAAGCTAGGCTCGGCTATTCTAAGATGTCATGTGAAATGCAACAGATAGCATGTATTCAACTTGGAATTTGAAATACGATGTAGTTAGTATGATGTGCCGATCCTGGTGCGTGCAAGACAAATGAATGGATGCAAACATGCGAGCATAAGTATGCTAATTGAAACATGCCCTAAACTAACCATCATAAGCTGGTAAATAAAAGGGAGAAAGACGTAGGGTTGGAAGACATACATCACACACACACACACACTTATTACACAATTGCCCTCGCTCGGAGGGTCCGAATAAATTATACAGTCCGAATAAATAACTAACTACTATAGCTAATTAAATATTACGAAACTTCTAATTGATTAACAAATTAATTACAAAAAGAAAATGGCCGCAGCCCTGCCTCCACTACTACAAAAATAGTTAAAGATCACACTTTGACCAAAAAAAAAAAAGATCTCACTTTTATTAGAATTGTGATAAAAAAAAAATTAGATTGATATTTTAATCACACTTAATTTGATTGAGTGTGATAATATTTATTTTTTATGTCACTTTTCAATTAAGTGTGATTATATATATATTTTAATCACACCTTCTAATTAAAAGTGTGATTATATATACACTACTACTTTTTAATCACACTTTTTAAACAAGTTTGATTATATATATTTTTTTTAATCACACATTCTAATTAAAGTGTGATTATTTATATATTTTTTAATCACACATTCTAATTAAAGTATACACTACTACTTTTTAATCACACTTTTTAAATAAGTGTGATTATATATATATTTTTTTAATCACACATTCTAATTAAAGTGTGATTATTTGTATATTTTTTAATCACACCTTCTAATTAAAGTGTGATTTTATCACTACTACAAAAACAGTTAAAAATCATACTTTGACAAATAAAAATATCTCACTTTTATTGAAAGTGTGATAAAAAAAATTAGATTGATATTTTAATCACACTTAATTTGATTGAGTATGATAATATTTATTTTTTATGTCACTTTTAAATTAAGTGTGATTATATATATATTTTTTATTCACACTTTTAATCAAAGTGATTGTATATATTTTTGAATATATTGTTTTTATATAATAATATATCCCAAACTGGTGCCTTTTTCTCTTCAATTACTCTCAGCAGGCAAAACAAGGACAAATCGTTTTGAGACTTTTTCCAAATAAAACCCCAGCACCGTATTGTATGCTCAATGTCAACATCTCTTTAGCCTCTTCCAATCTCCCTCACAGTGGACTCGTCATCCCTTCTCCCTTACAAAGGTATGGCCTCTCTCTCTCTCTCTCTCTGTTGTTTAATGGTGGGGTAAGGGTTTTCGGAACGTGGTGGCGCTGTGGTGGGAATGGAATGATGTAATGGGAGGTGTGGTGTGAGAGGAGGGCTAGTGGTGCTATAGTAGGGATGGAAAGAGCGGGCATTTCAGATTTGTGGTGGAGAAAAAGAGTAGTTTTATAGTTGTGGATAAGAGGGAAAGAGCCAATGGATCTATGGTAATAGAGGGTTGGAGGGGCTGTGGTAAGGGGCAGAAGGAGAAGTGTAACCAGGTGGGATAAGGGTTCCTAAGGGGAATGAAGAGGTTGGAGAGCTAGAAGAGGGTTGGGAGAGGGAGATGGTGTAAAAGCCCTTCTTGTGTTTGATAAAATACCTGTGTGAAACATTGCCATATTGTTGGGTATTTTAGAGTTGAAGGGTCATTTCATTATCTTGTGTGGAGAATCCTTAGTGCACCAGGTTTGAGTTGTTACGTTTGAAAAAATTTCCGTCACAAATCCAAGACTCGCATTTCAATTTTCCTTCATTACATTGTAAAATTGATAATTTTTTTTTTTAAAAATGTATTCTATGGCTTAATATTGATTTCTTCTGTATTGTTATGCATGAAGTATTAAGTTATGAACATTCCGCCCCTTGCCACACCCCCATGACCACCTCTGCATCTTTTTTTTTTTTTTTTTGACCTGTACACTATTAGTGCTACTGTTATCATGTTCAACATGTATGAATTGACCCACTTGGAGTTTACTTCTCACTCAACTGTATCATTTCAGCCGTAATGACATCAAATTTTAACTTCTGGGAGTCCTAGGAAGGAAATTAAGTTATTCTTGAACTGCCACCAAGACAATAAACTTATTATGATTGGTACGAATCATTTGAGGTGTTGATCATGTGTCTACAATGAAATAAGATGTTGATATTTGCCTGAACCCCCTTTGACTTTCTTATTTTCCTCTAAAATAACATTCAGTGAGACCATTGGTGTTATGTGAAAGTATTATCCCAAGCAAATCTTGATTAGTACAAAAAAGAGTCTACAGTCTCTCATTGCCTAACCTGGTTTCTTCACGCTTCAAATCTTTTAGATTTGAACTTTATTTGGCTCTCAGGACCACAGTAATTATAAAAGAACATAAGGAGTCTTGTAGATGTTAGATAGATAATAACTAACTGGGGAATTATGACAGAATAAATGGAATGGTATTTCTGCATATACAGTGCAGTCAGGAAAGCTACATACACAGCCAATTACATTGAAGAGTTTTAGTTCAGAGACGTTATTTTGTGGATAAAACGTTCACTACTTTACCTCCTTGGCACAACTATTCAGCTAGGAGAAAAAAGAAGTAAACTACATATGCAAAGTTGAACTTGCTCAAGCCAAAGCAAGAGCTATACCAGCTGTCCCCTCAATGGCAAATTTTTGAATTGTAATTTTTTTTTTTTTGCAGTCTTCCTTAATGAAATATTAGTTGGATAATGAACTGTTCGCCTTAATATCATTGCAGAACCCAGCTCCAGCCATTGCAGAGGCACTAAAAGAATCTAAAACAGTTGAGAGTTCGGGAAATAAGAGGATTGGTGACTTTTGATATTTTATTTTCATTTAATGGTATAAATGGCAGCATATTCATTTTGCACTACTGTATATGTAGGCTAAAAAAATGCCTCCACTTTTCCTTCTCAAAGGGATAATGTTAGTGGATCAAGTAGTTCCAGCAGTTTAATTAGACTTTTTTGCCGAGAGCATTGAACAAATAACTTGGATGAAACATTTTCCACAGGCTTCACTTTCAATCTTGTGATTGACTTTAAGAGCTTACATGTATTGGATTTTGAAACCTGCATGCATGAAGAGATTTGTCAGCTTTTAACTTTCCACAAGAAATGTACCTCATCAATGGTGGCCCCAAATGACTCCATTGAGCATATGAGAAGCCATCTCTGTAGTTTGGTTATGCAATTCAAATATCTTCACTAATTTAAGTCCATATTTTTTAGCTTTCTCTTCTCTTGGTTGTTAGACTGTCAGATTCCTGGTTTTGGGAAATAATTGAAAATATTAGATGAAGAAAGAAAATAGTTAGTATATTGTACATGTGTGTGTGTACATGGTGTACATGTCTTCTTGCTGACACCCAGGTATCTAATTGTTTCTAAATAACCTCTTGCAGTTCAATGGAAAAAAGACTTACACGAAAACCGAACTTGATGAAGTGCGAGTTGAATGGATTAATTTTGTACTACAGAATATGAGTTGAAATCTAACATGTAAGTATGATATAACTTCCGTTCTTTAAATTGCTAATAAACAATTTTTTTAGTTGGTAAGGAATATATAATTACTTCAAGAACATAACAAATTTCATAAAATGTGTAAATTTTACTACATACAAAAGCATTTGTACAATGGAAGATAGTAAACTCAAGTACATCCTAGGAAAACTTACAACCTTCACAAAATATCACTCTTACACTCAAGAGTTTGAGATTGCTTCACACTAGATCAGTCTTGTATATCACTTTTGTATTGCATGATACCCAATTCGAAATATGATAAATAAATATTTTATAATTTTTTTATTTTGCCTTTGGCATCATTTGATTTTCACTAATAGCAATTAGAAATAGACAAAGTTGGGTAGGTAATAGGTTACAAGCCAAATGTTGACTACCCCAGATACATTGTTCTCAATAAGAGTACAAAGTCAATTTAGAGTTATCTTTAAATATAGCTTCTAATTTGTGATTCTAAAATTGAAATAATCTGAGATGGTAGTTTGAGACTCTCCATGAAAAGTTATTTATTGAGTGATGGTAAGCGTATATTTATTCCTGCATAAGTGAACTATGTACATATTATGGAACAGCTAAAATCAACTCGATTTATTGGGTGCTATGATCATAAATCTCCAATTTCTTTGGTTTGGAAGGCTAAGTTACAAAACTAGCTTCTGAACATCACTGTTTTCAGAAATTATATGTTCACCATGATGAATAAATATATTTTTTTTAATGATTTTTAAGATATCATATGGTGGGTTTCTGTGTTTTTTGAAGATAGCATGTCCTCAAACATTTAATAGAAATTATATCTTCAGTGTTTATTGTTATCTTGCTTGAAAAGTGTGATTAGCGTTATGACGGTTATCCATTTTATTTTTTATTTTTTAATTAGCAAAAAAATTTTATTGATGAAAAGACCATGAAAAGCACAACACATGATACAACAAAAAAAAGTACATATTGCATCATAGCAAAACCCTTTCATCCTAACTAGGTTAGCATGAAAGGCAAGCCTAATCAGACGCACTTTGCTATGATGCAATATGCACTTCTCTCTTTTCTATGACTATTATACATGATAGTGTATTCACGACTTTGCTTTGTGTATGGACAAATTACCATGAGTTAATTCTGGTTAAGTTGAAAACTAAATTTGGGTCATGGTAGTTATATAACTATTCCAGGCTTTCCCTCCTTTAAACTTGTTCTCTTTTCTTCTTCTTTTCTCTTTCATCATTTCATCTCTTTCTTCTCTTTATTCTCTTTCTATCCACTCTCTATTTATATTTTTTCTTATCTGAAAACAGAAACACCAGCACATAATTGTTAAAATCTTGATGGAATTGTTCAACACTTGGAACTGTGGGGGATTGTTCATTTGTTTATTCTTTTGGAGTTGACCCATCTTGACTTGGTATATTAATTGCTTTTCTTTCTCCACCTTGATTTGAGCTTTAATTTTTGTTGGGATTTAGTTTAGTTTACTCTTTCTGTTGATGTGTTGCTATAATAATTTTTTGATAAAATCTTTTGAAAGCTATGATTTACTAATATGTGTTTATATATATTGTTTAATCATGCTCCATATGTATATGTCATATTTATATATAGTAATACAAACATTTTATACTAGTAATAATCAAATTCGTTATTTCTTTTCAATTGATGCAGGGCATGAAGAGTCAGTGTAATGAGAAAATGTCCGATTTTGTCTTTTGTAAGGCAAGAACAGTCTTCACAAAAATAGTAAGTTTATTCATATGCTAGCTTCTAACGGTTTCTAAATTAATTTGTTTTTTTATTTTTCAGGTCTGAAATTTCTTGGAGAGATGCAAAATATGGTCAAAGAATTCAAGAACTTAGTTTTTTCAAGGTTTTTTTTATTTTTTAATATATGTAATCACAGTTAAAAACTTTTTATTAATTTCTTTGTATATACTTTTGAACATTTAACTTTCATTTATGAAATATATGACGTTATTCCATTCAATATATGGTTATGATTCAAAATATAGTATATAGTATGTATTACATTTTTCAAATGCGCGTACAAAAATAATATTGATTATTCTTCAAATATGTCAAATTCTTTTTCTTTTTTTTTATCATAGGTTTTATTAGTTATTAATCACACTTAAAAGATGTGATCTAAATATTTTTAATCACACTTAAAAGGTGTGATCTAAATGTTTTTAATCACACTTAAAAGTTGTGATCTAAATATTATTAATCATACTTAAAAGATGTGATGAAAGCATTTTTTAATGACACTTAAAAAGTGTGATTAAAAATGGCCCATTTTAATCACACTTCCAAAGACCACACTTTAATAAAACTTAAAAGGTGTGATTAAAAACATACATCACACAAAAAAAGTGTGATCTTTATGTGTATTTGTAGTAGTGCTCGGAATGCGAGAATGATGCATGCTTGACTCGCCTTGCTCGGAAACCCGGTACCATGCCACTATTGCCACTGTTTACACTGCCTCACTCCTCTGAAAATTATGAAAGTTTCCAGGACCCTTCTGAATAACTCCTTGAGTGTTGTGGGATGCCACCGGCCATGATGGAGCATTACCGGCTATGAGAATGTGGCCATCGGCCAAAAATTGAACCACCGGCTGGACTTTGGTAGCCGGTCGGCATTTTAAGTGGCTGGCCGACCATTCCTTCCTGCAGAACCCTGTTTTGATAGCAGCAGAGGACAGACAGTGCATGGCATGGGAATTTCAAAGCAATATGTGCATGGTCACCCTCCCAATCATGCTGTGGACTCAAGGAAGTGTGGCCCTTGGTCCTTGGGCCACCAACCATGCATTTCGATGCATGATGGCCAAAGGCACCAAATTCGCAAATCAATGTAAATGCATGCAACAAAACAAATGAGTGCCTATGCCCTATCATGTTGAGATCAAGGACATCGGCGACCGAGGATTGAGGCGCGTTACGTCACTTTGAGTACGAACGCCCCTCATTCCTTATGCTTGGTTTGACACCCCAAACCAAGCAAGATGTAATGTAAGTATGCAATGTGACTCAAGTATGCAACATGGGTGAAATATGCAACATGAAGTTAAGTTAACAAGGCATGCCAAATGCAATGTGCCAAACATGCAAGATACAATGCAATGCAACCTATCATGCAAGCTAGAATATGAAATGCAACTAGCTAAACGACATGCAAATGTGCAAAGATGGTACAATGCAAGCATGAAACCAAAGTAATGCAACACGTCAAAACATGCAAGGGTTGACTTAGACTGAAATGGGAGACCTCAGCCCATCCCAAAACAGAGGCCAAAACACCCAAATTAAGGGGCCAAAAGGGGAGGCAAATACACACACAACATTGGTCCATAAGCTAGACCACTATGCACAACATTCACGCATGAGCAAAATGGAGTAAACACGAGGGTATGACAATATAACAAGCTCTGAAATCATGCCAATAACGATACCAAATCATGCACCTAAGGTGAACAAAGCATGCTAATGGACTTAAGGTTCAAAGCTAGTCAAGATGCTTGAACTAAGGCCATATCAACCAAGCTCCGCAAGGCCAAGGCGACTGAAAACAGACTTAGGGCAGACCGAAATATGATGAGAACATGCATGGAACATGGTCAAAACATGCCAAGAAATGGGCCCAAAACAAAGGGCATTCAAGGCCACAAAAATGAGGATTCTATTACAACCACCCCAACCACTCATGGCATGGACTATGCAACCAAAAACAGAGTTACAATGCACCAAAATAAGTCCCGAAACCCACTGATATGGCGGTCCAAGGCCTCAAACACATAGGCACACACCAAGGCCCAAACATGGAGCATAAGATCACATCTCTTCAAGGCATGAAAGGGATGATGAATGTAAGCATGTAAGCACAAAACATGGACTGAAATGGCATAATAAGTGATTCCAAATCACTGAAATAGCCTAGGTAATGCAAGCCAATGACTCACACACTCAAGGCCCACAAGCCACAATGCAAAGAGGCTATATAAAGCATGGCAAGCATGACTCCAAAGACCCAAGACAGACCTTAAGCATGACAAAATAATGCTAAAACCTTCTTAGAACCAAACCAAATTCATGCTAAAATGACATGCTACAACATAGTACATTTTAGGCCAAAACATGGGATTATAAGGCAAGCATATGATGCATGAAATGGACCATTAATTCGACCAAAAACAGTGATATAATATGACCAAATAACATCCAAAAACCTCTGAAATGGAACCAAAAACAACTAAGCATGCATGCTACCCTTGTGAGCCAAAAATATAAGCAAAAGAGAGACTAAGGGAGAGGGGTGTCCCTCCCCTATGCAAGACCTCAAAACCTCTTCTTCACCACTGAAAATCCACTGGGTTTCAGTGGTGAGAAGGCCAATACACAAAAGATTCCAAAGCTCAACAAAGAAGGCACAAAAGGGGCCAAACAAAGCCTAAGAGGGGGAGGTCGACCCCAAACACAAAAGAGGCCTTAATGAAAGGTCTTAAGCATGCAAATACAAGACTTTTTTCAGTTATACACAAAGCTTAAATCAGTATGGAAGATAGGTTAAAAACTAGTGCAAGAATGGGGAATATAAAAGCAACTATACTCACCCTTGAAGAATACTTGAAGAACAGTAAGTCCAGCCCATTTTTCTGATCAAAACCAACCCAAAACCTCCAAGAACAATCTCTCAACACCTCAAGAACCGAAGTATGGTGTAATACTATGTGTCCTAGTGCAAAACTAAGGGCAAAACACACTTTTGAACTCTCAAACACACACAAATGAAGAGAGAGAGAGAGAGAGGGAGATATAGAGAGAGAGTGGTTTATATATCATATATATATGTATTATCTCTGGTTTTGCTAAACCCCCTCAAAAGAGAGGGAGGGCCTCCTTATATAGACAAGGCAAGGGCTCAAGTCTTCTAAAGGAAGCTAAACAAAGAGGTCAAGGCTTCTTAAAGAAGCCAAGGCTAAGGGGCCAAGGCTTCCTGAGGAAGCTGAGACAGGGGTCCAAGCTTCTTGAGGAAGCTAAGACAAAGGTCCAAGCTTTCTCAAGAAGCTAAGCCAAAAGGGTGCAAAGGGTGCAAAGGGTGCAACTCCTCCATACACGTGTATAGAGGACAAGTCCGTGCACTCCAGCTGGCACAGCTGGCATGCACAATGCCTGAAAAAGGCAAAAAGGAGGTACCAGCCAGAAAAGGAGTCCATCGGCCAAATATATGGTCGGCCGACCATACAAAGAGCCAACCGGCCATCACCAATGGCCGGTGGAAAGAAAACAAGGCCGGTGGGCCTAAGCCATGGCCGGTGAGGTGTGGGGATGACCAACAAGCCATTCCCTACTCTCCAAAGCAAAAAGAAACAATAAGTGTTTGGTCCAACCAAGCACGAAACAGTTGAGTTGAGAGATCCTAAGGCAAGGCGTGTGACCGAGGCCTCCGAGAACTCAAGACGAACACGAATATGGATGATCACCGAGTGTTCAAACGATGACGTCCAAGTCTCGAGGACGGTCAAAAATGGGGTGTCTACAGTTGCCCCTCTTTGACAGAACTCGAAAGTCATAACAATGACGGGAGTGAGTGTCAAAGCCCAGAGATGACCCATTTTTGACAAGGTCGAAGACTTAGACAAAGCATGCAAGACAATAAAGATATGCGCCCGAAGGCGGGGGCAAAATGTAACTGACAATGCAAGAAGCCGAACATAACTTATGATCATGCAAAGAAAGCTGTAACGAAGCATAACATGCGATAGTTTTAAGCAATCAAACACAAATCCAACTACATTACAATGCAGAAAGGATGTAAGAGAATTATGTAATTCTCGCTACGTTTCACGCGGAGAATACAATATCTGTGTGGTTCGTCTGGTCGCTTCAGCTTCAAATGAACCGTACATACAATATCGTGTCTGAAAGAAGAAGAAACTCAACAGGTACAATATTGTTAGCAGTATGCATAACAATGCAATCTAGAGCTGCGTGACAACGCAAACCGAGTGGGAAGCATGACAATGCGACTTGGGGTAAGCATAACAATGCTATGAAGGCACAAACACATGTAAGTAAAGAACACATGACGATGTGCACAATGTGTGAAGCTGTAGCACAATGTAAGTAAAGCACGCGTGACAACACATGCAATGTGTACAGGAGCTTGAACATATATAAGTAAAGCATAACGCGACAACGCATGCAATGTGTATAGTGTGGGGAAGTGTGGAAATACTCTTCAGATTCTGAGACGCTAGTGAATGCTCAGCTAGTCACCTGAAAGATACAAACACTGTCGGGGATGCGGGATAGCACTCCGACGACAAGTCAGTTCAGACACTCAAGATGCTGTTTATAAGTAAGTGAAGTGATTCTTACATACCTTTCTAAATCTTGCTTGTATATACTTGCTTTTTGGGCCTCGGGGCCTGAGCATCCCATTGTGTAGCTATGACCCCGGCTTTCGTTCTTAACGTATTCGGCATTTAGTCACGCAATATGGAGGCGAATAATATCTAATTTATGGGACACATCTTCCGACTCATTCATCCGGCTGACATATAGGAACTTGAACACATATAAGTAAAACATAACGCGACAACGCATGCAATGTGTATAGGAACTTGAACACATATAAGTAAAGCATAACGCAACAACGCATGCAATGTGTATAGGAACTTGAACACATATACGTAAAGCATAACGCGACAACGCATGCAATGTGTATAGGAACTTGAACACATATAAGTAAAACATAACGCGACAACGCATGCAATGTGTATAGGAGGAAAAATGGGACATATTCAACTGAAGCATAGCAAAGGCATGTTATTCATGACGTTGAGATGCAAATTCAGAACAAGATGAGGCATTGTGTAATGCGAGACGCGTAACGAACATGCTTTTAAAGCCAAAATGAAGCAATGTAATACGACATGATTGAAACGATTTGTGGAATTCGCAATATACAAAAGGGATATGGGAAGGGATGCTCCTCGCACGCATCGAGCATCGCTCATAGAAGACGTAGCTTGAGGTCAACTCGAAGGTCTACTAATGTTCCAAGAGTGCGCTTCCTCGCACTATCTTGAGTGATGAAGGTGCCAAACCACATCGTTGACTCGAATAAGGGTGCGGGATGCATCGACCGCAAGGGGAGGTTACCGGTATCAATCCCGATACTCTGCTGCCCTGCCCTCCTTTTGCTTTACTTTCCTTTTTTTACCGTTAGTTTTAAGCACATTGCACTGCCTCAGGTAGGTTTTACTTTTTCAAGACTGTGTGTTTTCGCAAAAGACATGATAGAAATGAAACAACTATTTTGTTCAAAAAGGTGTTACATTTGTACTTTCTACGCATCGCATCACGTGGCATAATCAATGTGAATGAAATCAAACTTTGTTTGAAAATTAAGCACTTGCATCATAATAATCAGGTAGTGAACCGACTAACAACTCGATAAGCAAAACAAAGAAACTCGATGAGCTAACCAAGTGCGAGTACAACTCGATAAGCAAAACAAAGACTCGAAGAAATGAAATACAACTCGACAAGCAAATGTACAACAACTCGATAAGCAAATGGGCGTGACTCCATAAAAATCATCATCGGAGGGCATTGGAAGTGGTGCCAATCCCCAAATTCTCAGCAAACACATAAACAGCTCAGGGGACAAAAAGGAAGACCACCGGCCACAAGGGAAAGCCATCGGCCTCAATAAATGGCCATCGGCCAAAAGTGTTGGTTGGTCGGCACCATTTTTGGCCGGTCGGCCATAAATGGCAAGAATCACCAGAATGCTGACAGCTGTCTTCCACTCACGTCTTATCCCCTACAAAAAGCCTCAACTCCGTAGTTTTTCTCAATTCAACACTCATTTGCTCCAAATGGAAGAGTTCCTTGCCCAAAATCTCATAGCTTGGATTGCCAACTTGGATGGCTTGGAAAGGCTAAATTTCCGGGGCTTCGGCATAAACGCACTATTCACTCTGAGTCGTACTCCGCTGCACTTTCCGTTCCTCCATGCCGCGGCAAGGTTTTGGAACCCGGTAACACATGTCTTTAGCTTTGGCGGGCAAGAGGTATGTCCTACCTTCGAAGATTTCCAAGCTTTGATGGAATCTGAGCACAACGAAGAAATCTTGCCCAACTTCGCTTCGGCCACGCCAAGCTTTAGGGCGAATGTGTGGGCTCACGATGCATGACGCTCGATCTTTGATTGGTGACGGAATGCTGGATATTCCGAGTTTGATTTATCGATTTTTTGATGCCGGCGACCGTGGTGACCATCATTGGCAAGGCTTTCGGCGACACGTCCTTTGTTTGTGCATGCTATCCCATTTCTTGCTTGCCTCAGGCTCCGGAGGATCTAGTGTCCGGTTGATCGAGGTTGCCCAAAGTTTGAAGGAGGGCAAAAGCTGTATTGCCATGACATTGGCCGAGACATTGATGGGTTTGGACGCTTTCTATCGCCGAGAGACGACCAGATTTGCGGGGAGTCCACTATTGCTGCAGGTAATGTTTCCCACCCAATCTCACATATGTATTGCTCACATCACTCGGCTCTCGGGCTCGGTTTTCTCACAAAACCCTTTTCTCACTTTTCTCTCATCGTACATCTCTCTATTCTTTAATCTCTCATTTTCCATCCCTCCCCAGGTGTGGTTGATGGACAAGTTGCAGGTTGTGGACTCTTGCCCGCTATATTCAGCTCACGGTTATTTCTTTCGACAACGTCTGGTTGATGCTTGGATGAGGGATGGTGGTTCGACTGGATGTGCAGTTTGTCTGCAGACCGCATTGCTTGGCGCTGTCCTTGGCTTAATCTACCGGCAATGAGCTATAGCATGTCCCGGCAGACTGGGATTCAGTTGATAGGCCTGACACATTGCGTGTTCTACTTTCCTTTCCGGTTCCAGCGCTAGTTCGGCCATGACCAGACTTGTCCGCCAGAGGGGATAGAGTACCCTGCTGCATTCCCGGTCCGAGGCATGCAGCTTGCTCGGTATGCCACAGCATGGAGGACTAGAGAGCTCCTGGCCCCCGCACCCACTTTCAGTTGCATCTTGTCTGATGAGTGCATAGATTGGCTCAACGAAGAGGCACAGATTGGGCCCAGCTTGGCATCAGAGGCTTCGACCAGCTCTGGGAGGGGGCGCAGGAACACCTGACTTAGCTATGCCCCGGATTTATTGCTTTATTAGTACTTTCAAGTTTTTTTATGAATGTAACCAAAAGCAACTTCAATTTGTATGCAAGAGCAGGAGAACTTTGTATTGAAATCAATAAAATTGAAGATTGTGGGTACTGAAAATTTTCCGCTTTGGTCCAAAAATGGTCTAGGTTGTAAAAAGATTAATTTGAACAAAGTCAACTTTTATCAAAATTTTTCAAAACCATTTTCGACATGGATCAGAACTGGACACGCCTGAGATCTGTCACTGAGATGCACAACCCCGGATCCAGCAACTGGAAAGTTGTCCCTAGTCTGAATAGTACTGCGGCACTGCATAGCAACGGAAAGTTGCCCCTAGTCTGAAAAGCACTGCACCGGAGATCATAACCGAACTCTTGAATGCTGAATAGACAAAGATGGCCGAGATGATCAAATGGACAAAGTTGATCGGGGAAAGGTTTATGGCTGAACTTCAGGATGAAGTTGCCTACGTATCCCAAAGATGGGAATCAAGCCTTACGTAGTTCAGGCTTGGGTTCACTCGAGTATTTTCACTCTCCTTTTGCGCTCTAACTTTTGCCAAGGCCGCCCTTTGCGGGTTTTCAACCTTGCGAGCTCAGTTTTTATAATTTCAAATTTTTCATGCTCTAACTTTTGCCTAGGTCGCCCTTTCGGGTTTTCGGCCTAGCGAGCCTCTCAGGGGTAATATTTCTTCAACTTGTCCATATTGATCGGCTGTGAAAACTCTAGGCCATCTAGGTCCATCAGAACCACAGCTCCACCTGACCAGATAGACTTAATGATGTAGGGACCAGTCCAATTGGGTCTGAACTTGCCCCTTGGGTCGTGGATGGGAGCTCGGTTGTCCTTGAGCACCAAATCTCCTTCTTTTAGATTCCTGGACTTAACTTTCTTGTTGAAAGCCCTGGCAATTCTGCGCTGATAACCTTGAACATGGTACAGTGCTTTCAGTCTGCGCTCGTCAAAGAGCATGAGTTCTTCAAATCTGCTCTGCTGCCAATCTGCTTCGGCTATCTGACACTCAGCCAGCACTCTCAAAGACGGAACTTCAATCTCGATAGGTAGAACGGCCTCCATCCCATAAACTAATGAATACGGAGTCGCCCCAGTAGACGTTCTAATTGAAGTCCGGTAGCCCCACAGAGCAAACGGCAACTTATCTGGCCAATCCCGGTAGGTTTCCACCATCTTCTGCAGTATGTGTTTGATATTCTTGTTGGCGGCCTCAACCGCTCCATTGGTTTGCGGCCGATATGTGGATGACTTATGAAAAGCCACGTTGTATTTCTCCAACAAGTCAATCACTTCCTTCTTGAAGTGGGAACCGTTATCTGAAATATCTCGTTCGGCCCCGCGACAGATGATGTTGTTCCTGATGAATTTTGCAACATGTGAAGCCTTCAACACCGCATAGGATTGGGCCTCACCCACTTTGTGAAATAATCTATCGCGACCAGGATGAACTCATGCCCATTAGACCCTTTGGAGTGACAGCCCCGATCACATCGATTCCCCAAACTGAAAATGGCCATGGCGAAGTCATGTTGTATAGCTTCGACGGCGGGATGTTCATGCGGTTTGCATGGATCTGACATTTGTGGCATCGCCGAACAAAGCCGATACAATCCTCCTCCATGGTGGACAATAATAACCTTGTCTGAGGATTTTCCGCGCTAGCATTACCCCGTTCATATGCGCACCGCATTCCCCTCCATGGATGGCCTCCATCAGGCGTTTTGATTCTTCAGCTTCAACGCACAGCTTATGCATTCCCAGATGACCTCTCTTACAATTTACCTCCGCAGATGATGAACTGAACGGCCATTCTTCTGATCGCCCTTTTATCTTTGGCATTTACCCCTGGTGGATATGCTTCATTCTCCAAGAAATTCCAAATATCGTAATACCAGGGGTTCTCATCTTGAACCTCATCTATCGCGGCAATCGACTCGTAAGCCGGCACAAATTTTTGGTCGATAATGACTGGACGCATCCGGACTCCAAACGGGATGTCTATCATGGAAGATAGAGTTGCTAGTGAATCTGCGAACCTGTTGTTCTCCCTTAATAGATGAGCAAAGTTCAGCTTCTCAAACCGAGGAATTAACAAATCCAAGGTCTGGTGATACATTATCATCTTTTCTTCTTTGACTTTCCAATCTCCTTTTGCTTGAGATACAACAAGGTTCGAGTCCCGATGACGTCCAACCGTTTTGCCCTAGTTCCAGGGCTGCTTCTAGACCGGCAATGCATGCCTCATATTCTGCTTCGTTGTTCGAGACTTTGAACCGGAGTTTAAATGCTAGAGGGATACGGGAGTTTGTCGGGTGCTATCAGCAACACCTATTCCATACCCATACTGGTTTGACGCTCCGTCAAAGTACATGTCCAAGTTTCATCGTCGATATGCAAAATGGCCTCATCTGGAAATAAGTACTCAACTGCTTCACCCTCTTCCACTGGATGATCGGCTAAGAATTCTGCTACCGCTCTTCCCTTGACTGACTTGCGCGTTACATATTTTAGATCGAATTCGGAAAGTAACAGCAACCAACGAGCTAGCCTACCCGTAAGTGTCGGTTTCTCGAAAAGATATTTGATGGGATCCAGTCGTGAAACCAACATTACGGAGTGAGCTAACAGGTAGTGCCGCAGCTTCCTGGTAGCCCATACCAAGGCTAAGCAAGCCTTCTCCAACGGTGTGTAGCGAGTTTCATATTCTAGCATCTTCTTGCTCAGATAGTAGATGGCTCTCTCCACCTTGTCCTCTGATTCTTGCGCGAGCATGCAGCCCATTGTAGTCTCAGTTACCGAAAGGTACAATATCAACGGCTTCCCCGGTTCAGGCGGTGACAACACGGGCGGGTTCTGTAAGTATTCCTTGATCTGTTCAAAAGCAGCTTGGCATCGGCCGTCCCATTGGAATTTCTTTC
>JAPPVO010000495.1:0-34704 GCA_030407325.1 Camellia japonica | reverse complement strand
TTTTTTTTATAAAAAAAAGTAAGTTTCTTCGACCATCACTTTAATAGAAAAATAAAAATTTATTTCTATTTGTTTTAGTAAAAGTCACTTATTAGCATATTTAAGTCAAAAATATTTTAATTTTAATTTATTTAATTGACAATTGAGATATAAAAAAAAATAAAAACAGAATTCACCATATTTGACAAATGCTAAAAAATGATCATTTTCTTAGTTGATTTTCTTTGTTAAAAAATTTACTGTACAATTTTATAGTTTAGAAGTATTTAGAAAATAAAATAAATTTTAAAACCAAAAAAGATAAAAAAATAAATAAAATAAAAACTTTTAATAACGATTAATAATTTGAACATGTGTTATTTAAAAAATTATATTTAGGCTAATAATATTATGACATATCATTATTAAATATATAAAATTTTCAAAAATCTAAGAAAAATGGATGAGAATTTTAAGCCTTAAAAACCTAACAATGTTTTCAAAATTTATAAGGTAAGTATAGATAAATTGGAAGAGTGTAATTTAATTCTTTGTATATGTGTGGGTAACACTGTTTCTTAATACATGTCAAGAATTAAAAGATACAAAAATGCTTTATACCACTAATTAGTGGTGACTCTAATGATGTGACAGTGGGTCCCACCCACTGCACATTGTGTTTTTGTGCCTTGATTTTTGTTTTTTTGTTTTTTTTTTCAATTGCCACCTCACTAGTGGTGGAATTAGTGATGATAAATTAGTGGTATGTAGCATTGCTCTTTAAAAGATATTAGGATATTAATTAAAAAATTAATAATTTTAGAAAAAATTAGAAAAATCCCTCATACATTGCGTTTAGTCCAACTCAAATTTTCTTCATCCATAATACCCCCTCCATTTTTTTAATTGGAGCGTCAAGGACAGATTGCAAACGTAATTTTTGTAGACGTTTTTGTATGTAAAAGACAGAGAGCATTAGGGATATCTATTATGAATGTTCTTTTCAGCACTCCATAAATTATTTTGGATTTTTAATTTTTACTTTTTTTTTATTACAAAAATAACCTCAAAAAAAAATTATTAAAAAAAGATATCATTAATTTTGGGACACCCATCCTACAATTAAATCTACAAACCCACTACATCATGAATTATGGCTTATAGAGAGCGCCCACCTCCATCATCCATCCATCCATCCATCCATCCATCAATCTTTCCAAAATCCCACTTTTAAAATCTATTTACTCTCAAAATCTTGAAAACCCTTTAGCAGCAATATTCCGGCAGTAACGTGGCAACCATTTGATTACCTACACTTTTCCGACTATAACAATGAGCGAAAATTTTTCTAGCAACCACAATTCCATAAGACGAGAGAAGTACAACAATAAAAGTTTAAAGGAGGTTCATAACTTTGGTGTTATTCTTAACTCAGAGGAGATTGGCCTTGTAAGGGTAAGTTTCTTTAAAAAAATAACAAAAATAATAAAATATGTTCGTCATTTTTTTGGGACTAAACTCCTCAACATATGACCGAAATTCGGGAATACAGGCCTGAACATTGTTTATTTGTTTGGGAACTGGTTATCGAACATTAATTTTGAACTTTTTGTAATCTGGGATGAGTCCAGAATGAAGAAAACTTGAAGAACTAAACCGTTTTAAGTGTTGAGAGGTCACCCCATGTGAAAGGGGTGATCCTCATAGTCAAAGAAGATGGCATCTAGAAGGAGAGAGTCAAGCATGGCAGGCCACCAAGTCAGTGAAGACAGCCGCCGACGGAAGAACAATGAGCTGGCCATGGGTTGGCCAGCCAACCCTCACCTACCTTTGATATGTATAAATAGAGATGGGAGGGAGAGGAGTTAGAGTATCAGAAATCAGAAAATAGAGAGAGAGCTGTGAGTTGAGTGAGTTGAGAAGTGTCTCCTCCTCTGTTGTAATTTTGCTCCATTTTTTAGTGAAATTTTTTTTCTGCTCCGTGGATGTAGGCATTTGGCCGAACCACGTAAATACTGTGTTCTCTGTGTGTGTGAGATAATTTTCTGGGTGTCTTGTGATCCCAACAAGTGGTATCAGAGCCAGGTGGTGCGTTTTCGAAAAAAAAAAAAAACAGAGTGTTTCCAAAACGAGCCCAGAAATCAAAGTGGTAGAAATCCACTTTTGATTACACCAGATTGAAGTACTCGATGAGACGAGCACAGAGGTGAAAACCGCGTCAAAAACAGAGACCGGACGAGGCACACGCGCCACACGCGCCGGTGACGCCGTTCCCACGCGCGGCCACTCTCAGCACGCGCCGCACACGCCTCCAGAGGGAGAAGACGCGTGAGTTCACGCGCAGACACGCGCCCCACACGCGTGTACCAGGTGACGTCATCACTAACGTCATCCGAGCCGTCAGCCGAGCCGAGCCGGAGCCAAGTTGACCGAGCCGTTGACTGAGCCGTTGAGCCGCCAGCCAAGCCGCTCCCCTGAGCCGCCGTTGACCGCGCTGCCTGCGCCGTTGACCGCGCCGCTGACGTCAGGCTGACGTCAGCAGAACCGGAGGAATAATCTGGTGCTTCTGAGGCGCACCAGATTCTGCCGATCTGAACCGTTAAAATTGTTTTGGCTTGATCTAAGCCATTTGAGGTCCGATTTGGGTGAGCCAATAGTGTTTTCGAACTATTTGGAATATTTCGGACACATCCGTACGGTCAGATTCTTGAATTGGAATTTCTGTAAAAAGGGAAGAAATTTACAATGGCAGGAAAAGGCGCAAGTTTCATGATTGAGCCTTTTAATGGCAATAATGACTTTACACTGTGGCAGCAAAGGGTGAAAAATATTTTAACACGAGAAGGTCTGGTGAAAGCTCTTCTCAAAAAGTCCAACAAACCGGAAGACATGAAAGATGACAAGTGGGAGGAGTTGAGAGAATTGGCAAACAGTACAATTCAGTTGTATCTCGGGAACAACACACTCCGAGAAGTCATCAGTGAAGTAGATCCGGCAGAGCTATGGACAAAGTTAGAAATGAGGTACAAGTCAAAGTCTTTGACAAACCGGTTATCTTTGAAGAGGCAGCTATATACACTTAAAATGCCAGAAGGTGCGAACCTTACAGAACATCTGGACGAGTTCAACAGGATCACAATGGAATTGGACACCATTGGAGTGAAGACCCAGGAGGAAGATAAAGCTATGATCTTGCTGGTCTCTCTACCTGCATCATATGAGCATCTCAGGACTACTCTATTGTACGGGAAAGATGCTCTTGGACTGGATGAGGTGGTTGCTACGCTCATTTCTCATGAGTCGATGAAGAAACAGGAAAGTAGCAAACACCCAGAAGAAAATGCCATGGTTGCATCAGACAATGAGCAAGGCAGAGGTAGGTCCATTGATAGAGGAGGTAGATCCAATGATAGACGGGGTAGATCCAAATCAAGAGGACGTTCGCAATCAAGGCCGGGCTTCAGGAGAAAGTGTTATTACTGTGATCAGGAGGATCACGTAATAAGAGATTGTCCAGAGAAAAAGGCAGACAGACAAGCCAAAGAGAAGGCTAAGGGACACGGAGGTCCCTCAACTACAGCAGTTGCAGTGAATCCTCTGACGATGAAGAGGTGTTGCTTACAGTCTCGTCAGAGTTGGAGACACCCGGCTGGATTTTAGATTCAGGGTGTACGTTCCACATATGTGCGGATAGGAAGTTTTTCTCCACTTACCGAAGAGTCAGCGGTAGCATTATCCGGATGGCCAACAACACAGTGAACAGAGTTGTCGGCATAGGGACAGTGCGGTTCCTTACTAAGGATGGAAGAAAAGTAAGTTTATCTGAGGTCCGACATGTGCCAGGAGTACGGAGGAATTAATCTCCCTGAGTATGCTAGATCTAAAAGGAAATTGTTTCTCATCTAGTGGCGGGGTTCTTCATGTACACAGAGGTGATAGAGAAATGTTGCAAGGCAAATTGTGCAACAAACTGTAAGACTGGAAGGAGAAGTTTTGACAAAGATGAGTGTTGTCAAACGCCAGTCAAAGAGTACAAAGAGAGAACTTACGCAACCAAAGCGTATGACTGAGCAAGGCTTTCATAAAAAATGGCGGAAAAGGTGCACGAGAAGCAAGGAGGCAGTTCACAGGAGCACAGATCTGAGTCAGTGAAGCCAATTTTGAAGAAAGTTCAGAGCAAAGAAACCCAGTCGATAGAGACTGTGCCAGTGAAGAAGAGAGTTTCTTTTGCTCCCGTGTTAGAGACATTTTGCAACCTCTCAAAAGATGCATGGAAGGGAGGGATGCAATCTCAAGTTGCAAAGTGAGCTTTGCAATGCACTCCAATAAGGGGTGCGAGTACTATGCACGGAGTTGCATAATGGTAACTTGTACAGACCAGTGGAAGTTGTCTTGGCAGAAGGGCTAATTGTCAAACAGCAGGACGGACGTACAAGTGAGATAGAACCGATCATCAGGGATTGCAGCACAGACAACGAGCGTATGTGGAAACGCTAGGAGGTTGTTCAGAAGTGCAGAAAGCAAAGGCTGGTTGTTCAAGAAATAAGCTCCGAGCAAGGAAAATTGAAGATGTTGATGTGTCAAACTCTGAAGTTTTCTAGTTGCTCCCGTGTTCATCATGCAAGGAGTTGCACGGTAATGCAGGGTATCCCGAGCAGGGGGTGCAAGGCATCCAATCAGGGGGTGCTTGATACCTTGGCAGCAGGTTTTGTTGCGGATCACTTCACATGGGCTGAGGGGGTGATTGTTGAGAGGTCACCCAATGTGAAAGGGGTGATCCTCATAGTCAAAGAAGATGGCATCTAGAAGGAGAGAGTCAAGCATGGCAGGCCACCAAGTCAGTGAAGACAGCCGCCGACGGAAGAACAATGAGCTGGCCATGGGTTGGCCAGCCAACCCTCACCTACCCTTGATATGTATAAATAGAGATGGGAGGGAGAGGAGTTAGAGTATCAGAAATCAGAAAATAGAGAGAGAGCTGTGAGTTGAGTGAGTTGAGAAGTGTCTCCTCCTCTGTTGTAATTTTGCTCCATTTTTTAGTGAAATTCTTTTTTCTGCTCCGTGGATGTAGGCATTTGGCCGAACCACGTAAATACTGTGTTCTCTGTGTGTGTGAGATAATTTTCTGGGTGTCTTGTGATCCCAACATTAAGAACTGGGGATCGGAGATTTTAATCTCCGAGAAGTGATAGTATGATAGGTTAAGATAAGTAAGATTGGTGACAACCATAGATAAGTTTTGTATTAGAACATCTCTTGAAAGATTATTGTGGCTCAAATCATGAGCTTGGATTTGAGAACAATGAAAAATATCAGATGGAAAGTTAGTTAAATTGGCAGAAACAGTATTTTTCTTCTTCTTCTTCTTTTTCTTAGGTTTTGAAAAGGATGAGACTCTTATTCTTCTTAGTGGGTTTTGTTAAGATTTTTTGGAAGGGAGATTTTTTTTGGGGTGTGAGGGGTGTGCATTCAATGGATGAAATGTTTAAGAATAATTTTGATATTATTTGGAGGGGAAAAGAAATTTTAAGGGTTTCAAAATTTATAAGTATGGGTTCAAAGAAATGAGGGGTCCAAAATAATTTATGAAGTGCTAATAGCACCACTCATCTATTATAGGGTAAATTATAAATACATCTCCTGAGGTTTGCTTAAAATACAAATTGTTTCCTATGGTTTGGAAAATTACAAATATCTCCCTATCAGAATTTTTATTTAACAGAATTAATTAAAAAAGTAAAATTTCTTACTGTTCATCTATACAATAATAAAATTATCTGAATTATTAATTGAAATAGAATTTTAATATTATTAAAAATTGTTAATTAACTTGATGATTTATTAATAAAAGAACCTATTTGTTATAAAATTATAAATTTTAGGAGACATAACGTAATTTTTAAAACTACAAAAAATAATTTATAATTTAAATAAACCCCATGAATGTGTTTGTAATTTATCCTCTATTATATATACCGTTTTGATAATGCAATTAGCAGATATATATATATATATATATATATATATATATAAGTGTATGTATCTATGTCTAGAGCTTGATTAGCGGTGAAAAACAAAAGAAGTGATGGAACAAAAATCAAGTATTTAGATGCAAATCGTTTCTATATTATATATTAAGTAAAATGAGGTTTTTAATCCCTAAGGCCGGTAGGAGGTTCAATGTTCCAATCTGAATTTTTTAAATTTTTTATTTTTTATTTAAAAAAAACTCAGTATTTATTGATTTGATTAAAATCTCTTACTTAGCATTTATTAACTTCTCCCAACTCCCAAACCTTACCCTCATAATAATACTTTAATGCATTAAGAACAAGCATAAAAAAATTCTTTGAAAAGTCCAACATATATGAATTCCTTGAAAAGTCCCAACATATATGATTATTATCTCTTATAATAACACTTTAATGCATTAAGAATAAATATAAAAAAAATTTCTTAAAAAGTCCAACACATATGATTATTATCAAATATTAAACTTTAATATAATATAAAAAAAAGAAGACATAATTCCTTGAAAAGTCCAACACTTATGATTATTATCAAAATATTAAACTTTAAATATAATATAAAAAAGAAAAAAAAAAGACATTTAAAAAAAAAAAAAAGACATTTAAAAATCACAATTTACATATATAAATAATTATAAGGGAGATTTACCAATAAATCCCAAAATTAGAACTTATGAACCAGTTGGTCCCATTTTTATTCTATTAAACCATTTAGTCCCATTCAATTGTGAGGGACGTAATTACCCTTATTTAACCATTTAGGTGTGTTACATGTGATACATTGTGAGGGTGTCACACAATGGCAAAGCGCTATAAGGAGTTTTTGTTTTGGGCTGGTTGATGTGTTTGGGGGTTCACACAGGCAGACACACACACACATTCAGAACACACACCCATACAGAGCATACACACAACGCACACACACAGCTTTGTCTTCTCTCTGTAAGACACCCATCACATAACACACACACACACACACCGATATACGCACACACACACACACAGTTCTGATACACACACAGCACACCGATACACGCACACACGGAGCAACACCCATCTCCGCCACCACCATCACCCCCACCCCCACCCCCACCACAGCCGTCGCTTCCAAATCTCAAAACCAAACAGTCCGATGGAAGGGCTTACGACGACGACGAGCCTTTGCTTTCGCCAACAGCTGGTGGGCGATTCGTTCCGATTCCGGAGGTGGAAGACGAGGAGGACGAAGTTGAAGAGTTTCAGGGGTTCTTTGTGAATCCAGTTTCTTCATCAAGCGATGAATCTGCAATCAACGGTGGAGATTTGAGGAATGTGGAGGTGTCACTGATGCCGGAGGTTGCGGTGATATCTGTAGGGCGGACTCACGAGGCGTACGCGGTAGCTATGAGGGTGAAGGCCCCTCCGGCACTACCGCCGCGGCACACAGGCTCACAATAGCAACTCGGCGCATTTTCTCGATCCCTCGCGCCGTGCGCCTATTGATTTGGTCACGGTACTTGATGTCAGCGGAAGTATACACAGCACACACACACAACAGATTGAGAACACACAACGCACAACACTGATACACAGCACACACACAATAGGAGTGATACACAGCACACAATGACATCAACACTGATACACAACACACACAACGCAGACACAGACGAATCCAAGTTCGAAACCCGTAACTCACGAATGGTGAAACATATTTGAATGTATCACATTAAATCATGGGCACTTTCGTCCAAACACTGAAACAAAAATGGAAAAAAAAATCAAAAGGGACCAAATTAACTCACTGATAGGACTATTTGGTATAATAGAATAAAGGTGGGACTATTTGGTATAACAGTTTGTGAAGTAGGATTTATTGGTAAATAATCATAATTATAAATACAACCCATGCATAGTACGGGTGATATACTAGTAGCCTAGAATCTAGATTCATTTAAGATTTGAATCAATAAAAATTTAGATGAGAAGTTCAGCAAATATGTGAGAGAATGGAGTTCAACTTGATGATAGTCACTTCGTCCAGAGATCTAAGCATTGTGGGTAATCTCAATAAAATCGAAAAAAAATTTCAATCTTGAGAACTCACTTCAAAAAAAAAGAGAAAAAAAGGAAAGAATAAAAGTAAATATGAACTCTATTTTTTCTAACAGTAAGATTTTACTGTGAATCGGAATAATATATTACTGTGAATCCGAATAACATATTACTGTCAAACAGAATAACATATTACTGTTTACGTCAATTTCGACGATGATTTTTTTTTTTTTTTAAGAATTTCATAGTCAACATAGATCTTGTTTGATAGATCTTAATGAAAGGATTCTAAAAATACTAATTTTATTAAAAATTGACATTTAGATAAAAAATTATATTATTTTAAAATTTAAAATATTAAATTACTCATTAAGTACATTTTAATAATAGTGATACGTATTGAACTTTAGACTTTTCAAGAAAAACTTTGTATACTTGTCCTTAATGTATTAAAGTTTTATTATATGGTGGTGCTATATGCATTAATTAGTATACTAACTAGTGTACCAACACTAATTATAACATTATTATTGACCTTACTCATTAATCACATTACAAATCCTAAAACTTTTTAAATTATGCCACATCATCAATTGATGCACTAATTAGTACACTAATTGATGCATATAGCATTATTCTTGTGGGGATATATTTTCTGAGTACCAACACGTGGCCAAGATGACGCCGACGTGTCAGCCGGGGTGCCACGTGTCCAAGTCGTGACGCCGAGGTGATCTCGGCTAGGCCGAGGTTATCTCCGAAGATATCGGAGTCCGGAATAAGCGGGTAAAGGACAAGAGTCCTAAAATGAGGAAGGACCTCAGCCTGGATAAGAATAAAACTCTTAGGGAGTTTATCTTTATTTATTGGAGAGTCCAAGATAAGCACTGAGTTGAAGTCCATTGAAGCTAGGCTTCTATTAGGACTGGGATTGAGTTGGCTATAAAAGAGAGGCACCCCAAATGGGTCTAAGGTATGCAATTTTTATTCTGAATAGTGAGTTAAGCATTTTTTGCTATCTTTGAGAGATAACTGACTTGATCGTCGGAGTGCCCCCGGGTGGACGAACCACTGCCGGAATCTCTTCTTTCTGTTGCAGGTTGTTCGGGACTTATCTATTATGTCAGTACTCTCCAGCTAAGTACTAATTTGGCAGTGTGGTCGGAAATTGACACACACAATTTTGCATCATCTGTGGAAAAGAAAGGAGAATAGATGGCCAACGACGGACAGAGAGAGAAGGTTGGGGATGACACTTCTATTGGGAGTGGGAAACCTGTTGACCTTGACGTCGAAGAAGACAACTGCAACGAACAGACTCGTGATAAGAATCATGAAGGAAAGGACGTCGGCCAGGAGGGCGACATACAGAAGAAATCAGACCGAAACGAGTACTATAACGAGGATAACCTCCAAGTATGGAAAGATAGATGCCTACGGAGGACAAAGAGATGAAGCGGATAGTAAATAAATTGGCAGACCTACAATCTGTCGTCAATTTCATGATGCAAAACAACGTCATGCAGCCACCGTTCCCGCTGCAAGACACGCCGATTCCAGAGGCTAATGCCCAGAAGGGAGGGCAAAAAACAATCCTTGTAGCTCCCCAGCACACCAAGAGTGAAAAACACTCTCACCGGCCTTCAAGGGAGGTCGGGCGAGGAGAGTTGAGAAGAGAAGAATCTCGAAGGACACATCACACCAAGGAAGCAGACCCCAAAGAACATCGGCATGTTCAAAGGCAGGAGTTATGCTTCGACGCAACTAATGAAGAAAGGTCGAAAAGGGCTCATAACAAAATTGAGAGCAATGTACCTAAAAGGCTGAAGTCAGGAGATAGCCGAGTTCCTGGGCGGACCAAAGAGGACTTGAGAGATTACCTCAAAAGGAAGCAACAAAATGCCGAGGTAACTTCCCCTGTTAAGCCGAGAACACCATTCTCGGTGGAGTTGGACAAATTTGAGGCCCGAAAAGATTCAGTATGCCGAGGTTCCAAATCTACGACGGGAAGTCGGACCCCAACTTTCACGTCAGTTTGTACTTGAACTCGATGGCATTGTACACTGGGAACGAGCCGTTCCTTTACAAGGTGTTCCCCTTACCTTCGGGGAAATTGTATTGGATTGGTTTCACAAATTACCAAAAGGAAGTGTGAAGACTTGGGAAGGCCCGGCCGAGATGTTCATGGCTAGGCTCGTGACAAACAAACTACAGCCACTAAGGGTCAACGCCCTGATGGCTCTGAGAATCAGTGAGGATGAAAGCCTTAGGGCCTACACAAAAAGGTATTATGAGATGTTCAACCGAATACCCGAGTGCAACAAGAGGTGGCGGTCGTGTCTTTCAAGAATAGCCTAAAAGATGATTGTGCACTACGAAAGTCATTGGCAAAGACATTGTCAAAAAGCATGGAGGAGCTCATGGCCATAATTGATAAATATGCTAGAGCCGAGGAAGACACGCCAGGGATTAAGGCGACAAAGCAAGAGAAAGGAAACGGCTCGCCGAAGCGAGGCCGAGATAACAACGGATCCAACAAACAAGAGATAGGACTGAGGACCGCACAGACAGTCACAACTGTATTCCGAATCCCAATTCACAAAGTCCTGGATAAAATCCGAACCCAACCCTATTTCAGAGCACCAGCAAGGGTACCAGGAGAGTTTATGGAAAGAAGCCTCGGAAAGCATTGTGCTTACCATAATGAAGATGGGTATCTGACTCAGGGTTGCAGAACCCTGAAGTCACACCTGGAAGACCTGGTAAAGCAAGGCCATTTGAGGGACCTTGTAGATTAGGCCAGGACAATGGAAGACCAGGCAAGACTGCCTCAGGCACCAGCAGCTCCACCTCTCCCAGCATAGCAACCGCAGGCAGGCGGACCTTGGGTAATTAATGTAATTCACTCGAAGGTCAACGAAAACGAAATACGGGGGGAGACCCAGGTAAAGCACTTGCAGCATGTGTACCAGGTCGGGAGAAAAGACCTAGGGTCGAGGAATGCCAGGGACCAGTAGTGTCCTTTACTGAAGCCAACCTGGAAATGGTACAACATCCGCACAACGATGCCTTGGTAGTGTCCCTCAAGGTTGGGGAGTGCCAAGTGAAGCGCATCCTAATTGACCAAGGCAGCTCTTGTGACATCATGTATGTCAAATGTTACAAGGAGCTTGGCCTTCACCCAGATGATATAGAGCAATCCAATGGCCCAATGGTCGGGTTCAATAGAACGCCGACGTGGCCACTGGCAGCAACAAGCTTGGAAGTGCAGGCTGGCACCAAGAAGATAGAGACAGAGTTCACCACAATCGACACACCCTTCCCTTACAATGTTATCTTGGGAAGGCCATGGTTGCATGCAATGAGGGCTGTTCCCTCAACATTGCATCAGCTATTGCGGTTCCCAACAGAGCATGGGTCAGAGGAGGTCAGAGGAGATCAGCTGTAGGTAAAGAACTGCTCCATGGCGGCAATGAAATCCACCTGCAGCATACGAGAACCAGAAAGGGCAGAGATCGAAGACGAGGATGTGGAAGTCCTAGAGGATGTCGGTAAGGAGCTAGCCGAGAAGAGTGAAGAAGCCCTAAAGAAAATCCTCGTCCAGCAGGGGGATGAAGAACGCTTCTTCCTTCTCGGCTCGGGCTTAGCCAAAAAGAGGAAAAAGAACTGGAGGCGTTCTTGAGAGCAAACATTGAAGTGTTTGCCTGGACGCCTTATGAAATGCTAAGCATTGACCCCGAGGTCACTTGCCATAAACTGAACGTAGACAGGTCGGCCAAACTTGTAATCCAACGGGCAAGAAGACCGACGTTGATGCATGTTGAAGCAGTGGAAAAGGAAGTAGACAGACTTCTGGAGGCCAGAGCCATTTGAGAGGTAAATTACCGACATAGCTATCGAATACAGTGGTGGTGAAAAAAAAGAATGGTAAATGGAGGGTCTGCGTGGACTTTACCAGCCTAAACAAGGCCTGTCCCAAAGACAGTTTTCTTTTACCCAAGATTGACCAACTGGTGGATGCCACTTCAGGGCATGAAAGGATGAGCTTCCTAGATGCCTACAAGGGATACCATCAGATAGCCATGTACCCCCAGACGAGGAGAAGACTACGTTTATCACCCCAAAAAGGACTGTATTGCTACAGAGTGATGCCTTTTGGGTTAAAAAATGCAGGAGCAACTTACCAGAGATTGGTAACCAAGATGTTCAAACACCTAATTAGCCGAACGGTGGAGGTATATATCGATGACATGGTCGTGAAGACCAGGGAACCTAAGGACCATCTGGAAGACTTAAAGGCAGTCTTTGACATCCTAAAAACATATTGGCTCCGACTCAATGCATCGAAATGCGCATTTGGAGTTGGATCTGGTAAGTTCTTGGGATACTTGGTGACCAAAAGGGCATTGAGGCCAGCCCAGATCAGATCAAGGCCATCCTAGAACTGAAAAGCCAACATCGGCGAAGCAAGTACAGATGTTGACTGGAAGGGCTGCAGCCCTAAATAGGTTCATAAGCAGAAGTTTTGACAAATGCAAACCCTTCTTCAGCTTAGTGAAGAAGGCCACCGACTTCTTATGGACAGAAGAATGCGAAGTCGCCCTGGCCGACTTGAAGAAGTATTTAACCACGGCTCCAGTTCTCTCAAATCCAGAACCTGGAGAGGAGCTATTCCTGTACTTAGCAGTTTCGGAACATGCAGTAAGCGCAGTGGTAATCCAAGAAGAAAAAGGGGAACAAAGGGCTGTTTATTATGTAAGCAAAACCCTCGCTGATGCAGAAACCAGGTATTTACCCTTGGAGAAGTTAACTGGCCTTAGTAATGGCTTCAAAGAAGCTGAACTATTACTTTCAAGCCCACAAAATTGTGGTACTAACTGAACATCCATTAAAGTCCCTGTTACAGAAGGGAGATCTGACAGGCAGAATAGCCAGGTGGGCAGTGGCCTTGGGCCAATATGACCTGAAATACAGACCCAGAACAGCAATCAAAGGCCAAGTTTTGGCCGACTTCGTGACCGAGTTCACACCAGGATCCATCGTACATCGGGCTCCGCAGAGCCGAGATGAACGATGTCCAAGCGAGCAAAGAGGAGCCCAGTTGAGGGCAACAGAACAAAGGAAGGAAGAAAAACTCAGGCCCTGCAGCATTTACATCAGCGACTCCTTTCGACTGTTTGTTGATGGGAGTTCAAACCGACAAGGAGCGGGGGCAAGAGTAATACTGGTATCTCCAGATAGACATATACTACAACAATTCATTCGTTTGGGGTTCAAGGCCTCAAACAATGAAGCGGAGTATGAAGCACTGATTGCAGGACTGAAACTGGTAGTAGCAGTAGAAGCAGATGAGGTGATAGTCTTCTGTGACTCTCAGCTTATAGTCAACCAGACAACAGGCGAGTTCGCAGCCCGAGACGAAAGGATGTCGGCCTATGTGAAAGAGGTCGGCAGATTGATGGCCCTGTTTCGGAATTTCCAACTACAACAGATTAGCCGAGATGATAACAGTCACGCCGATGCCCTGGCTAACCTGGTTTGTGCAATACAACCTGGAAAGGCAAGGACAATAATGGTTGACTACTTGTCGGGCTCGAGCATCGAACCATTGATGACAAAGCGTGAAGCAATGTGTGTGGGCATGGGACCAAGCTGGATGGACGCAATAATAGCATTCCTGAAAGAAAGAAAATTGCCAGATGATCACAAGGAGGCACACAAGATCAGATTGAAGTCGACAAGATTCAGTTTGACAGCAGAGAGACATCTCTACAGAAGATCCTTCACTAGACCCCTTTTGAGGTGTGTACATCCTTCACAAGTTGAAGATTTTTTATACGAAATATATGAAGGAGTATGTGGAAGCCACGCTGGGGGCAGATCACTTGCTTATAGGGCCATTACCCAGGGGTATTGGTGGCCCTACATGCAGAAAGATGCAGAAACCTATGTCAAGAAATGTGAAAAGTGCCAAAGGTTTACACCTCTGATACACCAACCAACAGCAGACCTAAACCCAGTATCCACTCCTTGGCCGTTTTCCCAATGAGGCATGGATCTTGTTGGGAAACTGCCCCAAGCAACCGAGCAAAGGAAGTACCTATCGGTAGCAACAGATTACTTCACAAAGTGGATAGAAGCTGAACCCCTTGCCAAGATTAGAGATGTGGATGTGAAGAGCTTCATATAGAAGAACATCATCACCAGGTTTGGGATCCTAAGAGCAATAGTTGTAGACAATGGAATACAATTTGACAGTAAGCTAATCAAGAGCTTCTGTGCAAAATTCAAAATCAAGAATTATTTTTCGACCCCAAGTTTTCCTCACAGCAATGGACAAGCAGAAGCGTCTAATAAAGTTATCTTGGACGGGATAAAAAAGAGACTGCAAGCAGCAAAGGGAAAATGGGTGGATGAGTTGCCCCGTGCACTCTAGGCATATCGGACTACGCTGAGAAGATCAATGGGGGAATCCCCATTTGCCATGGCTTATGGCACAAAAGCAGTCGTTCCGCTGGAAGTTGGCATCCCAGGAATCAGAACCCAAGCAGTGGAGAATGGAACTAATGATGTACTCTTAGCCCAAGATCTGGATCTGCTAGAAGAAAGAAGGGAGAGAGCTACAATTCAGCTGGGGGCATACCAGCGGCAGCTTGCCAGGGCTTATAATAAGAAGGTCAACCCAAGGGAGTTTGAAGTCGGTGACTTGGTCTTGAGAAAAGTTGTCGGCAACAAAAAGGATCCCAGAGAGGGCAAGCTTGGCCCGAATTGGGAGGGACCCTATAGAATCATCTTGGTATTGGGCAATGGGGTATATCGGCTTGAAGCTAATGAAGGCAAAGAGTTGCCAAGACCCTAGAATACTTGCAATCTGAAATTTTTCTATCATTAGATTATCTTGTTCTTTGTTATTAGCCGAAGTAATAAATAAAATTTTAGCTTGATTTTTTACACTTATGACTGATAAGATACTTGACGATGTTTCTGGAATAGATGCATAATGAGAACCCAAGTGGAACTTAAGTTCACATGAGGGGGCAGAGAGTTGGAAAATGGTCCCTGGAAAGGTAGAATATACAAGCTAAAATCAGTTCGACACTTGTTAAAATTTGAGAAAAATTTACAAGTTTAAGTTAAACCGAGATCATGTTTAACACTTGTTGAAATTTGAGAAAAATTTACAAGTTGAAGTTAAACCGAGATTATATTTAATACTTGTTGAAATTTGAGAAGTTAAACCGAGATCATATTTAATACTTGTTGAAATTTGAGAAAAATTTACAAGTTGAAGTTAAACTAAGATCATGTTTAACACTTGTTGAAATTTGAGAAAAATTTACAAGTTGAAGTTGAACCAAGATCATGTTTAACACTTGTTGAAATTTGAGAAAAATTTACAAGTTGAAGTTAAACCGAGGTCATGTTGAAGGATGTTGGTTTAAAATATTAAATCCAGCCGAGATAAACCATTGGTGGGTATAACCGAGGTATATGACCTCGAAAAGATCGCACAGATAAGGTGTGTTTTGAAGACATCCAAATTATTCTAAGTATAGAATCATACAAAACAGTAAAAGGAAGACAAGATACAAGCATTCAGGAGAGGAAGTTGCATAAACATTCAAAAGATGGCATGTCGACCACATAAAGAGCTTACATTGTTTCAAAGAAAGAAAAAAGTACAAAGAAGAAAAACATCAAGCTAAGGCTCGTCAGTGCCTCCGGCTGGTTGGGTCTGAAGTTCGAAAGACTGCTGTGAAGACATATCGGCGGCCTTCTCAGCCGCGAGCTCGGCATCTATTTCTTGAAGGGTTTGGTCGAGGCTCTTGTCGGTGATAGGCACGTCCGATATTGCCTTCTCAAGAGTAGCGTCTTTGGAGACCTCCCCACCCTCCTCATCCTGAGTCAAGTCTAGAACTTGCTCATTTGGAGTAGGGGACTTGGCCCCAGCAGCCTCATTTGATTTCCTCACCAAAGCTTCATCCTCAGACTTAGAATCGTCTTCGGATTGGCTTGGAGTAAGGGGGAATGGCAAGGGTAAGACGTCGGCATTTTTGAGGGGGGAGTCATCGGGAACGTCGAGCTTTTTTAGAGCAGCTATCCAACCAAGAGTGAAACCCTTGTTGCATGCATGTTTCACTTGTTTTTTATAATCCTCCTTGACGTCGGCCGCTCCCTGTGCGTATGCCTTCTCATCGGTGGCCTTGATCTCGCCTCCTTTGTGGCTAGGGCATCTTGGAGTTCTTTTTGGGCCTCGGCCGTCTTTTCTTCGGCCTCTTTCTTTTCGGCCTCAAGAACCTTCTTGATGGCCTCTACAGCATCTGCTTTTTCCTCGGCCACGTCTTTGGCTTTAATGGCTGCGCAACCTGGTCTGATAAGGTTTTCATTTTTGCCTCGACCTTTTTAAGGGTCTTTTGCAAACCAATTACCTCCTTCGTCTTGTCGGCCAACTCCTTCCGGTTCTTAAAAGCTTGCATCGAGAAGGAATGGGCGTGCTGGATCGCCTGAAAGAAAGTCAGCAGAACAAAAGTTAGTAAAATCCTTTGAGTATGAAAGAATGGAGAAAGAAAAATACCAAGTATGGAAGACTTACTTGAACAGAGTGCTGAAGCATCAGAGCGAAGTTTTCATACTCGCTCATCTCGGCGTTGCGGTTGAGATCATTTGGTAGGAGCAAAGCCGTTAAGAGGGCGACACCGACTTCAAAGATTAGTCGCGCTGTCGCCAGCTCTAATCAGCTTGTCATTGATGGTGATCTGGGGGGCCCAGGGGGCATCTGCTTTCATGGGCCCCGAGGTCGTGGCAGATTCGGACCTCGGCCTCTTTGACCGAGTTGATTGGGATGGTTCGGCCTCGGCGGGCCTCTTCTCGGGGACGGAGGGGGTTTTCTCGCTCGAAGCCAATTTTGAAATTGGCAAGGTGTCCTCAGTATCAATCTGAGTCACCGTTGCCTTTGGCTGAGCCTTCTTCAGCCTTTTTTGTTTCGGCTTTGGAGGCTGAGTTGGTGCTGGTTGAGCGTCGACGGAGGATGAGATGTCAGCCAAGAGGTCTTCAGCGACTGCTTTTTTGCAGCCCATCTCAGTAGCAAAAACAGTTCGGCGTCGTCGTCGGCGTTGAGATGGTGGGATTAGCTGCAGAGCTAAGGTAGATGATTGTTCTGCTGGATCTGAGGTTGACCCTTGATCTGGCTGAGATGATGAAGTTATTGGTGGAGTTGTGGCAGACGGAGGAGATTGACTCTTCTTCTTCTTTAGAACATCGGGAAGAACCGACTTGTAAGTGGGAATGAAATTGAGTACCAGAGGGGCTCTTCGCTTGTGGACTAGCAAATCCAATAGCTTCTTCAAACCCTTGCTGGGGAAAAAGGACTTGCGGAAGCCTTTTTTTGGTTGGGGAAGAGCTACAATAAAAACAGACATTAGAACAAGGAAAGTATTGAAGACTTTAAAAAAACAAGTAAGTATAAACACTGGGCTCTTACCATTACCCTCTACAAAAACTGTTCGAGGAAGAGGGTAAAGGTGGAGGTCCTCATCTGGAGCGAACTCCCAGTTCCCCGAGATAATGAAGTAATCATCCTCGGCTCCCTTGTTAGAATTTGGAAGGTCGGCAACGATTTTATACTCTGTGGACCTCGGCTTGAGGTAGTAAATATAGCTTTTTTCCAATTTGAGGCCACACATGGTGTAGCAGTATTGGATGTCGGCTAAGGTAACCCTAGCATTCTCTTGTTTGGCTAAGGCTATTATACCATTGATGACTCGGTAGGAATTGATGGCGAGCTGCATTGGATTCAATTTATAGTAATGGAGTATCTCGCGGAAGAGGATGTTAAGTGGGAGCCTAAGTCCTCACTCGATAAAAGCAACAACAAGGAAGGACATAGAATCAGTTGTGGGCATAATGAAGTCTTCCTCCCCAGCCAACCTCAGATAAACGTCGGCTGGAATGGAAAACTCTCGCCTAAAGTATTCTAATTTGGTCGGGGTGTCTACCCTATGTTTCCACATACCCATGACGTCGGCTTAGGGGGAAAGTGTATAAGTTGGAAATAAAGTGTTCTGTAAAGGCTTAAAAGACCTCGGCAGAACCTAAACAAACGCTAGGGTAAAGATTTTTTGCGATCCAAAGTAAAGGTTGTTTCAATTTTCCCTAAGATTCGTGTGCTCTATGGAAAATCTCAAACCTAAGTCTAAGCAAACGGAGATTGAAGGCAAGAATCTGGAGAAAATACAGAAAACACAAACAAGAGCAATGATTCAGAATCAAGAATAGTGGTGAATTATCAAGAACACTGTGACAAAGTGTGTGCAAGGGTGCAATGCCAAGAACAGAGGCAGAATGAACAAGTGTATGTGTATTGTGTGTATATTAAAGAACGGTTTGGGCAAAAAACAAAATCATGAGATAAATATGCTCAGAATACATAGTTGGATTCAAAACACAAATGTGAATGACGTTGCAATTACAGTATGCAGATATAATAATTTGAGGAAGAACAAAAATCGAAACAAAGGAACAGTGACTTACAAGGGAAGATTAGGGTCGCCGAGATCAGATGGTGGCAGCAACCGGAAAAGTGCAGCAAAATCCTCACCGGAGGGGAATGAACGGAAGTAATCGCGGAAAGCTTCGCGAGAGCGACAATGGAAGATTTGAGAGAAAAAGTTAGGGAGAGAAAGAGTTGGGAGCTTGAGAACGAAGGATGCAAAAGTGAAGAGACGGAGAGAGAAAGTTGATTTTGATCAAACGCGGAGAATGGCGGCAAAATACCATCAATGCGTCTAGAGCGACGTGCTTGTCAGACGACGCACCCAGACACAAGACGACTTACAAGCGTGTATCGAGTACAATCTAGTGAGGGGAAGACGCGTGGCAGAAACGGTTGATTTATTTTGCGTGACAGCTCATACGCGTGATAAAACTCTTGGAGTTCTTGGTTTAATGAAGCAAGTGACCTCGGCTAGACCTGGTCGTGTGAAGCCGACGTATTATGACCTCGATAAATGGATGATACAGCAAGATAGCCGACATGTTATACGATATGCCAATATAGGTTCCATCACCTCAGGATGCCGAGGTAATAGAACCTAGGGGCAACTGTGGGGATATATTTTTTAAGTACCAACACGTGGCCATGGTGACGCCGACGTGTCAGTCGGGGTGTCACGTGTCCAAGTCGTGACGCCGAGGTGATATTCGAAGATATCGGAGTCCGGGATAAGCGGGTAAAGGACAAAAGTCCTGGAATGAGGAAGGACCTCAACCTGGATAAGGATAAAGCTCTTAGAGAGTTTATCTTTATCTATTGGAGAGTCCAAGATAAGTATTGAGCTGAAGTCCATTGAAGCTAGGATTCTATTGGGACTGGGATTGAGTTGGCTATAAAAGAGAGGCACCCCCAATGAGTCTAAGGTACGCAATTTATATTCAGAATAGTGAGTTAAGCACTTTTTGCTATCTTTGAGAGATAACTGACTTGATCGTCAGAGTGCCCCCGGGTGGAAGAATCACCGTCGGAATCTCTTCTTTCTATTGCAGGTCGTTCGGGACTTATCTATTCTGCCAGTGCTCTCCAGCTAAGTACTAATTTGGCAGTGTGGTTGGAAATTGACACACACAATTCTTTATTATAACGGAGTTTTGACTAAATTTTCCTTACATTTAAGGTAAAAGAACCAATAATTATGTGACATGTGTTTTTTATATTTTATAAATAAAAAAAATATAAGAAAATAGATTTGGGATTTTGGAACTTAAAGACTTAATAATATTGTACAATTATATATAGTATAAAAAGATGAAAGTTTTAGTGGAGCAATTCCTAATATTCAAATGGAAAAGTGTACAGAACCAAAAAGTTCTAATAAAATTATTATAATTTTTTTTATTAATGGTGAGCATTTAAACTTCGTATTGTGGGATTTAAGGGTGTGCACGGGTCGATTTGACTCGAATTTATCCTTAATTCGTCAGTGAAACCCACACCTTGAGGTGAAGAAATTAGTGATCCATTTTCTACCGAATTGTAGTTCAAAATCGACCGAATCACAGAGTACGGTTTGATTGTCGGTTCGATTGATTTCAAAAATTTGAGATGATATATATATTTTTTAAAATGATAGGGATGTGCACGGGTCGGGCCGGGTCGGCCTAGGTTTACCATTGATCTGTCAGCCGAACCGACACCTTCAGGTGAAGAAATTAGTGATCCATTTTCGACCGAATTATAGTTCAAAATCGATCGAATCACAGAGTACGGTTTGACAGTCGATTCGGTTGATTTCGAAAATCTAAAATGATTTTTATTTTTTTATTTTTCAATGGAACTCGACTCATACATATGTACATACACACACATACATCTTTGACAACAGATGAGAGAAAATGAGAAAAGAGAAAGAGAAAGTCACTAATCGTAGCACCAATCACTGCCATCGCCATCGCCATTGCCATTGCCATCGCTAAGGTGTTAGCTACCTCGCTTGCTATAGCTACCATCACCATCGAAAGAAAGAAAAACACAGATGATACAGAGAGAAAGAGAGTGACATTACTACAAAGACATAAAGATCACACTTTTTTGTGTGATCTATGTTATTTAATCACACTTTTTAAGTTTTTTCAAAGTGTGATCTTTGGGAGTGTGATTAAAAAATGTCATTTTTAATCAAACGTTTTAAGTGTGATTAATAACATCTAGATCACATCTTTTAAGTGTGATTAAAAACTAATAAAACATGTGATAATAAATATTTAGATCACATCTTTTAAGTGTGATTAATTACTAATAAAATCTGTGATAATAAACATTTAGATCACAGATTTTAAGTGTGATTAATACCTAATAAAACCTATGATTAATAATGAGATAAGATCACACGTTATATGCATTTATCATCACAATTAATGCATGTGATAAAAAAAAAGAATTCGACATATTTGAAGAATAATCAATATTATTTTTGTACGCGCATTTCAAGAATAAAATACACACTATATGCTATAATTTGAATCACAACCACATTGAATGAAATAGCGTCAAATATTTCATAAATGAAAGTTAGATATGTTCAAAAGTATATACATAGTAATTAAATAAAAAGTTTTAAATTGAGCTTACATATATTAAAAAATGAAAAAACTTGAAAAACTAAGTTCTTGAATTCTTTGTCCATATTTTGCATCTCTCCAAGAAATTTCTGATCTGAAAAGTGAAAAGACAAATTAATTTAGAAACTACTAGAAGCATATATAAATAAACTTACTATTTGTAGAGACTGTCCTAATCTTACAAAAGAAATTTAATAATGAAAAAGGTTACAATGATCATCAAATACAACAATAAAGCTGAGGATCAAGCCGAAAATTAAGAGTTATCATGAAGTTGTAGATGTCTTTACATTTGAATTAACACATGAAGTTAATCCAAATGTATGGCATTTAAAACAAGAGGTTAAAACAAGAAGCTAGCAGCAAGCCACAAAACAACCTTAAGCTACCTAATCCATACATATGTTCAACATCCATATCTAACATAAAATAGGGATCCTGAACAAGACACAGCAGCCCAAACAACCAGCACAGTAGCATGCAGTATAGCAGCAGAGCAGCAAAATATAGCAATACAGCAAGATAGATAGCTGACGCATTAAGGAACAACAACATACAACAAGAGCAGTAGCACACCATATTACAGTAGCACACAGCAAAGAACATACAAAGTAATCTTAAGCACAACCCACAAGAATTTAATACAACATTCAACTAGAGAACCAAAGGCAAGCTATGTACAAATTCAGTATAAATAAAGACATCAATGCATGTTAACACAAAAGAAAACTATCCACTAAAGTCCAACTAAGTGATTGAAATAAGCATATCCACTACATACTATTTATGGAATAAGTTGAACACCAAACATTGTTCTCACTCCAAACACCATAGTTTCTAACATTCTCTGAAAATATTCTACTAATAAAAATAAGTAGTTGCATTCACCTACTAAGGATTAACTAGTTCTGCTGAATCCTAATGAAAGAATTCTTTAGCAATCTCTAACTTAACTATTCTTCAATTTAAGCCAAGTATTGTTGAAAGCAGTTGTAGCAAGTGCATTCATGACATTTAAAAGGAAAGAGTGGGATCAATATTTTAAATTTTTTTTAATGTTTGCTCCAAAAGATAAAAAATGAAAGTAAATAAATAAAGAAGATATGAAAACTAAAAGTGAAAATAAAAAGAACTAAGATTGATTAAGAAGCAAAAAAGATCATCACGAACCTTTAAGCTAGCCAGCTTAGTCCTTACACTTTTTCATTATTCTATCCACGCTCATAATCCATCAATAAAAATCATGTCTTAAGAAATTTGATCTCAAAAATTGCAGCACCCTTCAGCAAAATAGATTCATTAAGCATCAGTTAACACTCACTGTCAAAACCAACATAGTCAAATGTCACGACCCGAACCCGCCTCTATGGGTTTAGTATCGCAACTGGCCAGTAATCCGTGATTACCAAAGGCCTGCTTAACAGTAATGACAGTAATACAGAGTAAGGGGCTGGCGGAAGCCAAACAGTAATAAAAAGATGTCAAATGAGCTGTGAAAATCTGAATGCAAAAAGACTTATATGAACAAGCTACATTCATAACCAAAACATATATACATATGTCATATACACAAACATCCAGGTTAGGGACCTAATCCCTTCACCATAACTGTACAGTCAAGTCTAAAACATTTATTACAAAACAGAGACAATAGGGTGAAACTGAGACACCCCAAAACAGCCTAACTTGAACGAACTTGGAACCTCGAAGTGAGGCACAATGGTTGGCTCGACCAAACGAGAGCTTAACTCGACACATCTAGCTCCGGTCCGGTGCCTGGACACCTACATATAAATATAAACAATGAGCTAAAGCCCAGTGAATAACAAATGCGTAAAGGGGTTAAGAATGAATGTCCTTTCAGTAATTAAAACAGTCATTTGCATCAGTAAATCAGTTATTCAATCAGTGGCTCATATTTCATGCCATATCAGTCATTTAGAAATCATAACAGTCCTACATGGTACGTCCAATAGCAAAACAGTATAGTAGGTCTTAATAGACTGAACAGTCAGTTGATGGCCATCATGACAATAAACAGTAGTAGTTCCAAACATTGGAACTGACAGAGATCTCTGTAACAGTAGCAGTAACAGTAACAGTAAGTTGCTATGGATGCCACGAGTATAGTTTACAAATAGGACAGACATTCATTCAGTAAACAGTGTTATTTCAGAAAGCAGTGCAATTAATCGTTTAGAAATAATTGTAATTGAACGTATCTTTACAATATTATTACTCGCAGAGTACTAGGCTACAGACAGGCTATTCAGCGTCCTCGGGTGCCAGCCCTACACAGTTAAAGAACGAACACACACACTAAGTTACACACTTGGGATTAATAACTTAGCCCCTTAACTTGACTTGGTGTGGTTCTATAACATTATCCTCATTAAGATGCCTTAAACTTGGCCTAGGAATGCCTAGGATGGAATGAGGATGCAAAAATGTACTTTAAAACACTTTTCAAATTTTTGCTGAAACAGGGGTCTCGTTCGAGCGTGGCTTTCTACGCTCGAGCGAGCTTACCAAAATAGAGGGGTCGCTCGAGTGTGGACTCCCTCGCTTGAGTGGTCTGTAAAAATGCAAAAAGTACTGGTTGTTGAAATTCTCCGCTCGATGCTCGCTCGAGCGTGAGACACAGCTCTTCACTCGAGCGTAGGTCTCGTCGCTCGAGCGTGCATCTACGCGCACAAAAACCTGAGAGCTTGCAATCTACGATTGAGCCAGCATTCCGTCGCTCGAGCTGGGCTTTGAACAAAAAGATGGTTGCTCGAGCGTGAAATCCTTCGCTCGAGCGTGGAAGCCAAAATCTGGAATTTCCAGATTTGCTCCCAAAGCTCGAACCAAGAATTAAACTTATCAAAACTCAACCTCTTGGGCCACTTTTCTGGAAAACACTTGAAAACTCGTACTACAACACGTTTTGAAGATCAATTTTGTAAAATCAAGCCCAAATGTGAAACAATTTAACACAATATTGAATGAAACTTGAAGAATAATGCAAGAACATCACATGCATGAGTTCCTATGAATTCCAATGCTCCAAAACATGATCAAATGCAAGATTGAACTCAAAACTATGGTGAATTCATGGACTACAACCAAAATATGAACATGCATGTGGAAATTCTCATGAAAACAACCTCAAAATTCTATGATATGGACATGCATGTATGAATTAATTAAAGTTCCTTGAATTCTATCTCAATTAACCCATGAATTCACCTATTTCATGTGTAGACAAGTTCTAGACGGCTCAATGACAAGATCAAGGGGTTGAGCTCTTACCTAAACTCCTTAATTAAGCTTTACTTAAGCAAAGTTCTTGAGCAATTCAACAATTCTTCAAAATTTCCTCAATTTCTTCTAATTCTCCAAGCCAATTTTCTTGTTGAACTCAATTTCTCCCAACTCACTCTCTCTCACGGTTTTGCCAAGAAGATGGATGAAGAAATGATGTAAAACTAAGCTCCAAACAATAACTCTAAAGGTGCCCTACCCAATGGCAAAGATGTAATAAATTCAACCTAATGTAATTTGACATTATTTAATCTAATTAATCATTCCAAATCAAATTTTAATTAAACCTACCATAAAATCACATAAATCCTAATTAGCATAAAATACTAATCAATTTCTGAATCGGTCGCCGATAAGGCTTTCAATTCGCAATTCGAATTAAAAAAACACGAACAGATCATTCAGTAATCAAACAGATAGAAATGCATTTGAAGCAACACACTCATGCAAACAGATTAGGATTTCATTCTAATTAATTACTTATCATGCTTAATCACAGTTTAACACTAATCAGAGGTGAGGGTTGTCACAGTCTTCCCCTCCTTAGAAGAGTTTGGTCCTCCAAACTCAGATTACCTTCATTTTGGAAGAACACTGGGTCTAGGGGGAACAATTCAGGATATCTTTTCATCATATCGTCTTCCCTTTCCTAAGTGGCATAAATGCCACCATGGTTTTGCCAATCCACTTTCACTAACGGAATTTCTTTATTTCTCAACTTCTTGATTTGTCGATTTACAATCTGAATCGGCCGTTCTTCATAAGTGTAGTCATCACTTAGCACTATACGGGTAGGCTCAATAACATGGAAGGAATCCCGAAGATAATCTCTCAACATTGAAATATGGAAGACATTATGCATATGTTTCATTTCAGGAGGAAGCGCTACTTGATACGTCACCGGATTAATCTTTTCAGTGATCTCATACGACCCAACATATCTCGGTGCTAGCTTTCCCTTAGCCCCAAAACGAGTCTGTCCTTTCATTGGTGTCACTTTAACAAAAACATGATCACCTACTTCATATTCCCTGTCTCGCTTTCGGACATCCGCATAACTTTTCTGTCGGTTTTGTGCGGTTTTCAATCTTTGTTGAATCAGTTTCACCTTTTCTATGGTCTCATGTACAATCTCGGGCCCAAGCAAAGGCCCGTCTCCAACTTTTGCCTAGCAAATAGGAGATCGGCATTTTCTGCCATATAAAGCCTCGAAAGGCGCCATACCAATGCTCGAGTGAAAACTGTTGTTGTAGGCGAATTCAGCTAAAGGTAAATAATTTTTCCAATTTCCTTGGAAATCAAGAACATACATACGCAGTAAGTCTTCCAGAGTCTGGATGGTTCTTTCTGATTGGCCATCTGTCTGAGGATGGTATGCACTACTCAGTCTCAATTCGGTACCCAATGCCATTTGCAGACTTTGCCAAAATCTCGATGTAAACTTCGAGTCCCTATCAGAAACAATAGACACAGGCACTCCGTGCAATCTAACAATCTCATCAATATAAATTGTAGCCAATTTATCCACATTATAAATTGTTTTGACAGGTAAGAAGTGAGCAGATTTAGTCAATCGATCAATGATAACTCAAATTGAGTCCATACCTTTACTAGAGCGAGGTAATCCGACAATGAAGTCCATAGTAATATGTTCTCATTTCCACTCTGGTATCGGTATGGACTGAAGTAAGCCTGCGGGTCGTTGATGTTCAGCTTTAACTTGTTGGCAATGTAGACATTTCGATACAAAGTCAGCAATCTCTTTCTTCATTCCCGGCCACCAGAAATTAAGTTTCAAGTCTTGGTACATTTTTGTATTTCCTGGATGGATAGAAAGTTTTGAATTGTGGCCTTCCTGCAAAATTCGCCTTTTCAGTTCAGACTTGTTTGGTACATACAACCTTCATTGAAATTTCAACACATTGCTTTCAAATTTAAAGTCGGCCTTGGTTTGGATTCCCGTTCATCAATGATCTTCTTCAAAAGGTTATCTTTGGTGTTGTTTCTCTTTAATCTCCTCAATAAGTGCCAGTTGGGCAGAAATAGCAGCCAATGTCCCACCTTGTTCTCGCAAAACATTCTCAACTTCAAATTTCTCAAGATTACATAGCAGTTCCTTCTGTTTGGTGAGTAAACAGGCCAAATTCCCAATTGATTTCCGATCAGCAACGGTGTTAGCTCTCCTCGGGTGGTACAAAATTTGCAAGTCATAGTCTTTTATCAGTTCTAACCATCTCCGCTGCCTCATGTTCAACTCTTTCTGTGTAAAGAAATACTTCAGACTCTTGTGATCTGTGTACACTTCACATGCTGCCCCATACAAGTAGTGGCGCCAAGTTTTCAATGCAAATACCACTGCGACAAGTTCTAAATCGTGTGTTGGGTAATTCTTTTCATGCGGTCTCAATTGTCGGGAAGCATACGCAATAACTTTACCATTCTGCATTAATACACATCCCAAACCCTTATAAGAAGCATCGCTAAAAATAGTAAATCCATCCGTACCTGAGGGTAGGGTAAGAATCGGTGCAGTCACAAGTCGAGTCTTTAATTCTTGGAAAGCTGATTCTCTCTGATCGGTCCAGTCAAATGATATCTCCTTTTGAGTCCACTGGGTCAATGGTAGAGCGATTTTGGAGAAATCTTTCACAAATCTTCTGTAGTACCCGGCTAAGCCCAAGAAACTTCGAATTTCGGTAACATTAGTCGGTTTAGGCCAATTCACTACTGTTTCAATCTTCTGTGGGTCAACTGAAATGCCATCCTTACTAATCACATGTCCCAAAAACATAACATTATCAAGCCAAAATTCACACTTTGTTAGTTTTGCATACAATTTCTGTTCTCTTAAGGTCTGTAAAGCAATTCTCAAATGTTGTTCATGTTCTTCCTTACTCTTGGAATAAATCAAAATGTCATCTATAAAAACAACCACAAATTCATCAAGGAATGGTTTGAAAACTCTGTTCATAAGGTCCATAAATGCAGCAGACGCATAGTAGTAACTCCGAAAGGCATAACAAGAAATTCATAATGTCCGTACCTCGTTGGAAGGCAGTCTTTCCAATGTCCTCTGTTTTGACTTTCAGCTGGTGATATCCGGATCTAAGGTCAATTTTGGAGAAAAACTTGAGCACCTTGCAACTAGTCAAATAAGTCATCAATACGAGGCAATGGATATTTGTTTTTCACTGTTACCTTGTTCAGTTCACGGTAGTCAATGCAGAGTCTTAGCGAGCCGTCTTTCTTTTTCACAAATAAAACTGGTGTGCCCCACGGTGAAGTACTGGGCCTGATGAACTTCTTATCCAATAACTCTTGCAGCTGAATTTTCAGTTCTTTCAATTCGGTAGGTGCCATTCTGTACGGAGCTTTAGAAACTGGCTGTGTACCCAGTAACACTTCAACAGTGAACTCTATCTCCCTATCAATCAAATCCCCTAGCAGATCATCTAGAAAAACATCTGGGAATTCTCTGACAATAGGAATACTGTCCACATTAGCTTTAGTATCAGCAGGTACAGTCAATATGCAACATAAATACCCTTTACACCCCTTTTTAATCAATTTAAAAGCTTTCATGGACGAAATCAGATATGGGGGAGGTACTACACCAACTCTGTTAAATACAAATTCAGGCAATCCAGGTAGACGAAAAATAATTTGTTTCGTTACACAGTCTATGGTAGCATGATATTTTGTTAACCAGTCCATTCCCAAAATTACATCGAAATGATCGATATTCAAGAGGCAGTAAATCAATATACAAAAGTACATCCCCAACAACAATCTCACATGCAGGATACACATAAGCACAAGTCATGGATCCCCTAGCGGGTGAAGATACAGCTAACAAATAGTTCATGGGTTCCAGTGGTCTATTTAATTTTCGTGAAAAAGCATGCGAGACAATGAATGTGTAGACCCCGAATCAATCAGAATATAAGCATTTTGGACACAGATTGAGAGTATACCTGACACAACTGTCTCGGTGTTCTGCATGTCTCTTGGTACAAGTGCAAACACTCGGCCTTGCCTTAAAGGCTCCTTTCCAGTGGCTTTAGGGTTGGGTTTTGGTGTAACAGTTAATGCTGCGGCACTAGCTGCAGCCTTACTATTGCCTTGAGATGTGGAAGGGCAATCTTTAACCATGTGGCCCACCTTGCCACACCTGTAACATGCACCAAAAATCTTGTAGCAAACTCCCTTATGCCTTTTGCCGTATTCGGTACAAGGTGGTATGGAACCACTTCCCTGACTAGAACTGTTTGTTGACCCTGTATTTTGCTTTTTATTCAATGAGTTATTTCGACCCTTTTTAAAATTAAAGCCTCGCCTCTTACCCCATCATTCGGTTACCGGTGTCTTAGTTTATTGTAATGCAGTGATATTTGCCTCGGCCATAATTGCTTGGTCAAGGACATCCACATATTTAAGTAACTTCAGAACATTGATTCGATCAAGTATTTCTACATTAAGCCCGCTTTCAAACTTTCTGGCATTTTTGTAATCAGTATCAACCATGTGTGGCGCATATCGATCAAGTTCAGTGAACTTAGATTCATATTCTGCTACGGACACGGTACCTTGTTTCAACTGTTCAAATTCAGTCACCTTGCGGTCTCGGACACACTGGGGAAAGTATTTTTCAAAGAAAGATTCCTTAAACTGAACCCAAGTCATAGCATTGTTGGTGTCACGGACGAGCATCTACCACCGTCTGGCCTCTTCTTGTAAAGTGAAGGTAGCCAGTAATACCTTGTGTGCTTTAGAACACGGAAACACTTCAAACAACTTTTCGGTTTCTAAAACCCATGCTTCGGCCTTTAACGGTTCAAGGCCTCCTTGGAAAGATGGTGGCTTCATCTTGTTGAACTTCTGTGTTAAAGCAATAACATCATCATGAACATTCGGTTCTAGTTGTACTAGAGGAGATGGGGGCAGTTGGTTCTGTTGTTGTCTTAGGGCCTCAGTCAATAGTTCAATCGTTCTTTCTAACCTTGCCATTCTTGCCTCAAATAATTCAGATTCATCAGCATTTCTTGCATTCTCCATTTCACTATATGCAATACGACAATAATAAACATAGGAAGTTGCATACTTAAACACATTGGCACATTAGCACATATATTCATATCATGGCCACACACACTTTCTCATGCTCATGCAATGCCCTAATTACTTTTCTAGGAAATCCTATAGCTCATTTGGATACGTGTGTGCAGTATAACTCGTGCTCTGATACCACTCTGTCACGACTCGAACCCACCCCTATGGGTTGAGCATCGCAACTGGCCAGTAATCCGTGATTACCAAAGGCCTACTTAACAGTAATGATAGTAATACAGAGTAAGGGGTTGGTGGAAACCAAACAGTAATAAAAAAATGTCCAATGAGCTATGAAAATCTGAATGCAAAAAGACTTATATGAACAAGCCACATTCATAACCAAAACATATATACATACGTCATATAAACAAACATCCAGGTTAGGGACCCAATCCCTTCACCATAACTGTACAGTCAAGTCTAAAACATTTATTACAAAACAGAAACAGCAGGGTGAAACTGAGACACCACAAAACAACCTTAACTTGAACGAACTTAGAACCTCGAAGTGAGGCACAATGGTTGGCTCGACAAAACGAGAGCTTAACTCGACGCATCTAGCTCCGGTTCGGTGCCTGGACACCTACATATAAATATAAACAGTGAGCTAAAGCCTAGTGAATAACAAATGCGTAAAGGGGTTAAGAATGAATGTCCTTTCAGTAATTAAAACAGTCATTTGCATCAGTAAATCATTTATTCAATCAGTGGCTCATATTTCATGCCATATCAGTCATTTAGAAATCATAACAGTCCTACGTGGTACATCCAATAGCAAAACAGTACAGTAGGTCTTAATAGACCGAACAGTCAGTTGATGGCCATCATGACAGTAAACAGTAGTAGTTCCAAACATTGGAACTGACAGAGATCTCTGTAACAGTAGCAGTAGCAGTAACAGTAACAGTAACAGTAAGTTGCTATGGATGCCACGAGTATAGTTTACAAATAGAACAAAAATTCATTCACTAAACAGTGTTATTTCAGAAAGCAGTGCAATCAATCGTTCAGAAATAATTGTAATTGAACGTATCTTCACAATATTGTTACTCACAGAGTACTGAGCTACAGACAGGCTAGTCAACATCATCGGGTGCCAACCCTACACAGTTGCAGAATGAACACACACACACTAAGTTACACACTTGGGATTAATAACTTAGCCCCTAACTTGACTTGGTGTGGTTCTATAACATTATCTCATTAAGATGCCTTAAACTTGGCCTAGGAATGCCTAGGATGGAATGAGGATGCAAAAATGTATTTAAAACACTTTTCAAATTTTTGCTGAAACAGGGGTCTCGCTCGAGCGTGGCTTTCTACACTCGAGCGAGCTTACCAAAATAGAGGGGTCGCTCGAGCGTAGACTCCCTCGGTTGAGCGGTCTGTAAAAATGCAAAAAGTACTGGTTGTTGAAATTCTTCGCTCGATGCTCGCTCGAGTGTGAGACACAGCTCTTCGCTCGAGCGTAGGTCTCGTCGCTCGAGCGTGCGTCTGCGTGCACAAAAACCTAAGAGCTTGCAATCTACGATCGAGCCAGTATTCCGTCGCTCGAGTTGGGCTTTGAACAAAAAGATGGTCACTCGAGCGTGAAATCCTTCGCTCGAGCGTGGAAGCCAAAATCTGGAATTTCCAGATTTGCTCCCAAAGCTCAAACCAAGAATTAAACTTATCAAAACTCAACCTCTTGGGCCACTTTTCTGAAAAACACTTGAAAACTCGTACTACAACACGTTTTGAAGATCAATTTTGTAAAATCAAGCCCAAAGGTGAGACAATTGAACACAATATTGAATGAAACTTGAAGAATAATGCAAGAACATCACATGCATGAGTTCCTATGAATTCCAATGCTCCAAAACATGATCAAATGCAAGATTGAACTCAAAACTATGGTGAATTCATGGACTACAACCAAAATATGAACATGCATGTGGAAATGCTCATGAAAACAACCTCAAAATTCTATGATATGGACATGCATGTATGAATTAATTAAAGTTCCTTGAATTATCTCAATTAACCCCATGAATTCACCTATTTCATGTGTAGACAAGTTCTAGATGGCTCAATGACAAGATCAAGGGGTTGAGCTCTTACCTAAACTCCTTAATTAAGCTTTACTTAGCAAAAGTTCTTGAGCAATTCAACAATTCTTCAAAATTTCCTCAATTTCTTCTAATTCTCCAAGCCAATTTTCTTGTTGAACTCAATTTCTCCCAACTCACTCTCTCTCCTTAATTAAGCTTTCCTCATCTATGAAGGTTAGAATTTCAGAAAGTGCTAATTTGGATTTCATTTATTATTTATTTTTTAATCCTTGCAAGCATTGCTTGTTAAGGTGATGAATAGAATTGAAAAGAAAGCAGCCTACTTGAAAGAATTGGAAGAACAAGTAATTTCATTTGTCATTTCTTCTCTACATCATAGTGAACATTACTCTAACCAAAATATGTCAGAGATTTGAGAGAATATTTTTGAATTATAGGGTAGAATATAATTTGATAAAATACATTTTCATTATAGTGTATGATATGAAAAGGAAAATTTGTATTAATCAGTAATTGGTATTTATTTAGAAAATAACTTCTGACAATTTTAGGACTTTTTTGCGACATTTGTTTCTTTTTTTATATTTTATTTTTATTCTTTATACTGTGAATTAGTGTATTCTTGCTCTTGTACAAAGTTGTAGCTATTTAGAATAAATGCTTATGGCTTACAACTAATAGATTAATAGATAGGTCATTCTTGCTCTTGATTTTTGGTATTATTGATTATATTAAATTGTCAATATGCTTGCTGCATATAAAATTGTATTTATTACAGCTATTCCAGTAAACTTTGCTTTGTTAGAACTTAGAAGTGGAATTGATTCATGAAATATTTTTAGGACCATAGGCGAAGAATTATCCATACAAAGGATCATGATTCAGTCACTTTTACCTGAATGTGCATATGTTAATCATATCTCTAACTTGGCAAAACTCATCTTGGCAGCAGGTTATTGTGTTAAAAAGAATAATGGTCATCATATAACTTTTGCAAAGCTAGGAGGACATATAAATTTTTTTCTTAGAATGCTTTTTTTAGAATATTTTAGAGTTGGTCACACTACTAGAAAAAGGGGCATTTGCCACGAAACTATTTGCGACGGTTTAAGTGCCGTCGCAAAAAATAGGTTTTTGCGACGGTACTAAATGACGTCGCGAATTTATTTTTGTTGCGATGGAAAAAGTAATCCCGTGGCAAAAAGGAAGGTTATATGTGACAGTACGTTAAACGTCGCAAAATTTTTCTGGTTTAATTTTTTTTTTTTTTTTTTAGCGACGCTCTTTTGGCAATCTGTCGCAAATTTTTTTTTTTTTTCTCATTCACTCGCAACGGGCCTTAATATCGTCGCAAATAGTATTCCTAAATTCGCGCCAAAATCCCTCTTTCCCGAAATCCCCATATTCTCTGTAATCTGTTGGGATAAAAAAAAAAAAAACCCTTCCTCTATCTGCTCTCTTCCTTCGATACTCTACCCTAATCTCACCTAATCTCACTACTCTCTCTCTCCCTCTCACACTCCCTCTCACCCAGTCGTCACTCTATCTCTCTTGCAGCGGCAACAGCTTTGTCTAGGTAACCCTCTTCTTTTCTCTCGCTCTTGTTCACGCAGGCCCTCCTTCTCGCCCAGTCGTCGTTCTGTCTGTCTTGCAGCGGCAATAACAGCGTCTGTAGCAGTAGTAACAACATCGCCACTCTAGTTCTCCCTCCGGCATCCAGGTATAGCCTTCCTTTTCTTTCCTCTACTCTCCTCTGGCCTTCTATCGTCTGTTTCTCCCTGCTCATCAGTTCATTGAAACTCTTTTCATTAAGAATAGAATAGTTCAAATGTGTGTGTGTGTTTGATTTGTGCGAAAATTGATTTTCTGTTGGTGTGTGTTTGATTTGTGCGAATATTGATTTTGTGTTGGTGTGTGTTTGATTTCGGCTCTGCATTGTGATAAGCCATAGACTTGGTTTTTGGCTTTGCCATAGGAAGTGTTAATATAGCCATTTAGGATTGTACCCTTGACCAATTGATTGACCAATTGAGGCAACAAGTGATCAATGTTTGCTGATATTTGATTATTGCTTATGTTGGTGTTTGTATTGCAAAACTGGCCTGAGGGATCAGTGGATTCTGAAGGGGAAGTGCCGAGGAAGAGTAAGACTAAGAGAAGAAAAAGACGGCATAACAAACAACCCATGTGTAACACGTCCGCGGGGGACTACTACAGTTCGGACTCAAATTGTCACGGTTCCGAATCTGAACCAAGGAGTCCAACTCTGGCAAATCGTTTTGAAGAAAACAGATTTTTGAAATAGTAGTGCCAAACATGGATTGCTTTGCCAGATTATAGAGTCGCCACCTAAATATTTTTTATGGGGGAATTTAGGAAACCCTGACTCGGTGCCGAAGGCCACGTGTCCGTCATCACCAAATGTCTTGGCTCGGGAGCTTGGGTACGATCGGGGAAGGTCAGCTATGAGCACCCCCTTTCGCCCGGTCCGAAGACCGGCCTCTACTAACCGTGATACCCGATTTTGAAAACATTATGCGTTCTTATCCCAATTATTAACCTAGAATTACTATGTTGTGCGCACAGCAAACAAGTATAGACTAGATTGCCTGATTTGGAAATAATCATTGCATATCCGTTTTATCTCGAAAAACGTGTTGGTTTTTGCTACTCGCAAGTAGGCTAAAATACGGATTTCAATGAGTTGTTCCAACTCACGCAATCCAACCTCCACCCACAGGCATTCAAACAGTTTATCTCACGTAAGCACTTAGCCGCATGGTAAGCGTACTGTCATGGCAACATTCACACGCATGCGACATGCTAAAGCATAAAACTTACATCGTACTCCGTGCCAAAACAAGAAACTAGTTAGCAAAACATGCATGACCTAGTTTATGTTAAGTGACTAATGCATCGCATACGGAATGTAATCTAGACAGGCTCGGCTATCCTAAGCATGGCACATGAAGTGCAACAACTATCACGTATTCAATTTGGAATTGAAAGTACGATGCAGTTTGTATATGATGTACCGAGCCCGGTGCATGTTAACAAATGCATAGATACACGCATGCATTGCATAA
>JAPPVO010000492.1:0-10461 GCA_030407325.1 Camellia japonica | reverse complement strand
CGTCGTATTTTGCGCATCACACTGTTTTGTGCAGTTTATCACTCGCGCCATTTTGTGCATCGCACTGTTTTGTGCAGTTTACACTCGCGTTATTTTACGCGTCGTCCTGTTTTGCGCATCGCGCTGTTTTGTGCAGTTTATCACTAGCGCCATTTTGCGCATCGCAGTGTTTTGTGCAGTTTATCCCTCGCGCTATTTTGCGCATCGCACTATTTTCTGCAGTTTATCACTCACGCTATTTTGTGCATCGCACTGTTTTGTGCAATTTATCCCTCGCGCTATTTTGCGCATCGCACTATTTTGTGCAGTTTACACTCGCGTTATTTTGCGCGTCGTCCTATTTTGCGCATCACACTGTTTTGTGCAGTTTATTACTCGCGCTATTTTGCGCATCGCACTGTTTTGTGCAGTTTACACTTGCGTTATTTTGCGCGTCGTCCTGTTTTGCGCATCGCGCTGTTTTGTGCAGTTTATCACTCGCGCCATTTTGCGCATCGCAATGTTTAGTGCAGTTTATCCCCCGCGCTATTTTGCGCATCGCACTGTTTTGTGCAGTTTATCACTCACGCTATTTTGCGCATCGCACTGTTTTGTGCAATTTATCCCTCGCGCTATTTTGCGCATCGCACTATTTAGTGCAGTTTACACTCGCGTTATTTTGCGCGTCGTCCTATTTTGCGCGTCACACTGTTTTGTGCAGTTTATTACTCGCGCTATTTTGCGCATCGCACTATTTTGTGCAGTTTACACTTGCGTTATTTTGCGCGTCGTGCTGTTTTGCGCATCGCGCTGTTTTGTGCAGTTTATCACTCGCGCCATTTTGCGCATCGTACTGTTTTGTGCAGTTTATCACTCGCGCTATTTTGTGCATCGCACTGTTTTTTGCAGTTTATCACTCGCGCTATTTTGCGTATCGCACTGTTTTGTACAGTTTACACTCGCGTTATTTTGCGCGTCGTCCTGTTTTGCGCATCGCGCTGTTTTGTGCAGTTTATGACTCGCGCTATTTTGCGCATCGCACTGTTTTGTGCAGTTTATCACTCGCGCTATTTTGCGCATCGCACTGTTTTCTGCAGTTTACACTCGCGTTATTTTGCGCGTCGTCCTGTTTTGCGCATCGCACTGTTTTGTGCAGTTTATCACTCGCGCCATTTTGCGCATCGCCATGTTTTGTGCAATTTATCACTCGCGGTATTTTGCGCATCACACTGTTTTGTGCAATTTATCCCTCGCGCTATATTGCGCATCGCACTGTTTTGTGCAGTTTACACTCGCGTTATTTTGCGCGTCGTCCTATTGTGCGCATCACACTGTTTTGTGCAGTTTATCACTCGCGCTATTTTGCGTAACGCACTATTTTGTGCAGTTTACACTCGTGTTATTTTGCGCATCGCACTGTTTTGTACAGTTTATCACTCGCACTATTTTGCGCATCGCACTGTTTTGTGCAGTTTACACTCGCGTTATTTTGCGCGTCGTCCTCTTTTGCGCATCGCACTATTTTGTGCAGTTTACACTCGCGTTATTTTGCGCGTCGTCCTGTTTTGCGCATCGCGCTGTTTTGTGCAGTTTATCACTCGCGCCATTTTGCGCATCGCCATGTTTTGTGCAGTTTATCACTCGCGGTATTTTGCGCATCACACTGTTTTGTGCAATTTCTCTCTCGCGCTATATTGCGCATCGCACTGTTTTGTGCAGTTTACACTCGCTTTATTTTGCGCGTCGTCCTATTGTGCGCATCAAACTGTTTTGTGCAGTTTATCACTCGCGCTATTTTGCGCATCGCACTATTTTGTGCAGTTTACACTCGCGTTATTTTGCGCGTCGTCCTGTTTTGCGCATCGCCTTGGTTTGTCCATTTATCACTCGCACCATTTTGCGCATCGCATTGTGTTGTGCAGTTTATCACTCGCGCTATTTTGCGCATCGCACTGTTTTGTGCAGTTTATCACTCGCGCTATTTTGCGCATCGCACTGTTTTGTCCAGTTTATCACTCGCGCTATTTTGCGCATCGCACTGTTTTGTGCAGTTTATCACTCGCGCTATTTTGCGCATCGCACTGTTTTGTGCAGTTTACACTCGCGTTATTTTGCGCGTCATCCTGTTTTGCGAATCACGCTGTTTTGTGCAGTTTATCACTCGCGCTATTTTGCGCATCGCACTATTTTGTGCAGTTTACACTCGCATTATTTTGCGCGTCGTCCTGTTTTGCGCATCGCGCTGTTTTGTGAAGTTTATCAGTCGCGCTATTTTGCGCATCGCACTGTTTTGTGCAGTTTATCACTCGCGCTATTTTCCGCATCGCACTGTTTTGTGCAGTTTACACTCGCGTTATCTTGCGCGTCATCCTATTTTGCGCATCGCACTGTTTGTGCAGTTTATCACTCGCGCTATTTTGCGCATCGCACTATTTTGTGCAGTTTACACTCGCGTTATTTTCCGCGTCGTCCTGTTCTGCGCGTCGCGCTGTTGTGTGCAGTTTATCACTCGTGCCATTTTGCGCATCGCACTGTTTTGTGCAGTTTATCACTCGCGCTATTTCGGGCATCGCACTGTTTTGTGCAGTTTATCACTCGCGCTATTTTGCGCATCGCACTGTTTTCTGCAGTTTACACTCGCGTTATTTTGCGCGTCGTCTTCTTTTGCGCATCGCACTGTTTTGTGCAATTTATCACTCGCGCTATTTTGCGCACCGCACTGTTTTGTGCAGTTTACACTCGCGTTATTTTGCGCGTCGTCCTATTTTGCTCATCGCCCTGTTTTGTGCAGTTTATCACTCGCGCTCTATTTTGCACATCCACTATTTTGGTGCAGTTTACACTCGCGTTATTTTGCGCATGGTCCTCTTTTGCGCATCGCGCTGTTTTGTGCAGTTTGTCACTCGCGCTATTTTGCGCATCGCACTGTTTTGTGCAGTTCACCCCTCGCGCTAGTTTGCGCATCGCACTGTTTTGTGCAGTTTACACTCGCGTTATTTTGCGCGTCGTCCTGTTTAGCGCATCGCGCTGTTTTTTACAGTTTATCACTCGCGCTATTTTGCGCATCGCACTGTTTTGTGCAGTTTATCACTCGCGCTATTTTGCGCGGCGCACTTTTTTGTGCAGTTTACACTCGCGTTATTTTGCGCGTCGCCCTATTTTGTGCATCGCACTGTTTTGTGCTGTTTATCACTCGCGCTATTTTGCGCATCGCACTATTTTCTGCAGTTTACAGTCGCGTTATTTTGCGCGTCGTCCAGTTTTGCGCATCGCGATGTTTTGTGCAGTTTATCACTCGCGCCATTTTGCGCATCGCCCTGTTTTGTCCAGTTTATCACTCGCGCTATTTTGCGCATCGCACTGTTTTGTGCAATTTATCCCTCGCGATATTTTGCGCATCGCACTGTTTTGGGCAGTTTACACTCGCGTTATTTTGCGCGTCGTCCTATTCTGCGCATCGCGCTGTTTTGTGCAGTTTATCACTCGTGCCATTTTGCGCATCGCACTGTTTTGTGCAGTTTATTGCTCGCGCTATTTTGCGCAACGTACGGTTTTGTGCAGTTTACACTTGCGTTATTTTGCACGTCGTCCTATTTTGCGCATCGCACTGTTTTGTGCAGTTTATCACTCGCACTATTTTACGCATCGCACTGTTTTGTGCAGTTCACACTCGCGTTACTTTGCCTGTCGTCCTGTTTTGCGCATCGCGCTGTTTTGTGCAGTTTATCACTCGCGCTATTTTGCGCATCGCACTGTTTTGTGCAGTTTGTCACTCGTGCGATTTTGCGCATCGCACTATTTTGTGCAGTTTACACTCGTGTTATTTTGCGCGTCGTCCTATATTGCGCATCGCACTGTTTTGTGTTGTTTATCACTCGCGCTATTTTGTGCATCGCACTATTTTGTGTAGTTTACACTCGCGTTATTTTGGGCGTCGTCCTGTTTTGCGCATCGAGCTCTTTTGTGCAGTTTATCACTCGCGCCATTTTGCGCATCGCCCTGTTTTGTGCAGTTTATCACTCGTTCTATTTTGCGCATCGCACTGTTTTGTGCAATTTATCCCTCGTGCTATATTGCGCATCGCACTGTTTTGTGCTGTTTACCTCGCTTATTTTGTGCGTCGTCCTAATTGCGCATCACAACTATTTTTGTGCAGTTTATATTCACTCGCGCTATTTTGCGTATCGCACTGTTTTGTGCAGTTTACACTCGCGTTTATTTTACGCGTCGTCCTGTTTTGCGCATCGCGCCTGTTTTGTGCAGTTTATCACCTCCGCTATTTGCGCATCGCACTGTTTTGTGCAGTTTAATCACTCGTCTATTTTGCGCATCGCACTGTTTTGTGCAGTTTACACTCGCGTTATTTGCGCGTCGTCCTATTTTGCGCATCGCACTGTTTTGTGCATTTATCACACTCGCGCTATTTTGCGCATCGCACTTTTTGTGCAGTTTACACTCGCGTTATTTTGCGCGTCGTCCTATTTTGTGCATCGCGCTGTTTGTGCAGTTTATCACTCGCGCCATTTTGCGCATCGCACTGTTTTGGTGCAGTTTATCACTCGCGCTATTTTGCGCATCGCACTGTTTTGTGCAGTTTAACACTCGCGTTATTTTGCGCATCGTCCTCTTTGCGCATCGCCTGTTCGTGCAATTTATCACTCGCGCTATTTTGCGCACCGCACTGTTTTGTGCAGTTTACACTCGCGTTATTTTGTGCGTCATCCTGTTTTGCGATCACGCTGTTTTGTGCATTTTATCAACTCGCGCTATTTTGCGCACCGCACTATTTTTGTGCAGTTTTCACTCGCGCTATTTTGCGCATCGCACTGTTTTGTGCAGATTACACTCGCGTTATTTTGCGCATCGCACTGTTTTTGTGCCGTTTATCGCTCTCGCTATTTTGTCGCATTCGCACTGTTTCGTGCAGTTTTACACTCGCGTTATTTTGCGCGTCGCCCTATTTTGCGCATCGCGCTGTTTTGTGCAGTTTATCACTCGCGCCATTTTGCGCATCGCACTGTTTTGTGTAGTTTATCACTCGCGCTATTTTGCGCATCCCACTGTTTTGTGCAATTTACACTCGCGTTATTTTGCGCGTCATCCTATTTTGCGCATCGCACTGTTTTGTGCAGTTTACCACTCGCGCTATTTTGCGCATCGCACTGTTTTGTGCAGTTTACACTCGCGTTACTTTGCGCATCGCGCTAATTTGTGCAGTTTATCACTCGCGCTATTTTGCGCATTGCACTGTTTTGTGCAGTTTATCTCTCGCGCTATTTTGCGCATCGCACTGTTTTGTGCAGTTTACACTCGCGTTATTTTGCGCGTCGTCGTATTTTGCGCATCACACTGTTTTGTGCAGTTTATCACTCGCGCCATTTTGCGCATCGCACTGTTTTGTGAAGTTTACACTCGCGCTATTTTGCGCATCGCACTATTTTGTGCAGTTTACACTCGCGTTACTTTGCGCGTCGTCCTGTTTTGTGCATCGCGCTGTTTTGTGCCGTTTATCTCTCGCGTTATTTTGCGCATCGCACTGTTTTGTGCAGTTTACACTCGCGTTATTTTGCGCGTCGTCGTATTTTGCGCATCACACTGTTTTGTGCAGTTTATCACCCGCGCTATTTTGTGCATCGCACTGTTTTGTGCAGTTTACACTCGCGTTATTTTGCGCGTCATCCTGTTTTGTGCATCGCGCCGTTTTGTGCAGTTTATCACTCGCGCCATTTTGCGCATCGCCCTGTTTTGTGCAGTTTATCACTCGCCCAATTTTGCGCATCGCACTGTTTTGTGCAGTTTATCACTCGCGCAATTTTGTGCATCGCACTGTTTTGTGCAGTTTACACTCGCGTTATTTTGCGCATCGTCCTCTTTTGCGCATCGCACTATTTCGTGCAATTTATCACTCGCGTTATTTTGCGAATCGCACTGTTTTCTGCAATTTACACTCGTGCTATTTTGGGCATGCACTGCTTTGTGCAGTTTACACTCGCGCTATTTTGTGCGTCGTCCTGTTTTGCGCATCGCGCTGTTTTGTGCAGTTTATCACTCTCGCCATTTTGCGCATCTCGCCGTTTTGTGCAGTTTATCACTCGCGCTATTTTGCACATCGCACTGTTTTGTGCAATTTATCCCTCGCGCTATTTGCGCATCGCACGTTTTGTGCAGTTTACCTCGCGTTATTTTGCGCGTCGTCGTATTTTGCACATCACACTGTTTTGTGCAGTTTATCACTCGCGCCATTTTCGCATAGCCTGTTTTGTGCAGCTTAACTCGCGTTATTTTGCGCGTCGTCCTGTTTTGCGCATCGCGCTGTTTGTGCAGTTTATCACTCGCGCCATTTTGGCATCGCACTATTTTGTGCAGTTTATCACTCGCGTTGTTTTGCGCATCGCACTGTTTTTCAGTTTACACTCGCGTTATTTTGCACGTCGTCCTATTTTGCGCATCGCACTGTTTTGTGCAATTTATCACTCGCGCTATTTTCGCATCGCACTGTTTTGTGGTTTTATCACTCGCGCTATTTTGCGCATCGCACTGTTTTGTGCAGTTTACACTCGCGATATTTTGCGCGTCGTACTGTTTTGCGAATTGCGCTGTTTTGTGCAGTTTATCACTCGCGCTATTTTGCGCATCGCACTGTTTTGTGTACTTTATCGCTCGCGCAATTTTGTGCATCGCACTCTTTTGTGCAGTTTACACTCGCGTTATTTTGCGCGTCGTCCTGTTTTGCGCATCGCGCGGTTTTGTGCAGTTTATCACTCGCGCCATTTTGCGCATCGCCCTGTTTTGTGCAGTTTATCACTCGCGCTATTGTGCGCATCGCACTGTTTTGTGCAGTTTATCGCTCGTGCTATTTTGCGCATCGCACTGTTTTGTGCAGTTTACAATCGCGTTATTTTGCGCGTCGTCCTGTTTTGCGCATCACGCTGTTTTGTGCAGTTTATCACTCGCGCTATTTTGTGCATCGCACTGTTTTGTGCAGTTTATCACTCGCGCTATTTTGCGCGTCGCACCGTTTGGTACGGTTTACACTCGCGTTATTTTGCGCCTCGTCCTATTTTGCACCTCGCACTGTTTTGTGCAGTTTAACACTCGCGCTATTTTGCGCATCGCACTGTTTTGTGCAGTTTACACTCGCGTAATTTTGCGCGTCATCCTGTTTTGCGCATCGCGCTATTTTGTGCAGTTTATCACTCGCGCCATTTTGCGCATCGCCCTGTTTTGTGCAGTTTATCACTCGCGCTATTTTGCGCATCGCACTGTTTTGTGCAATTTATCCCTCGCGCTATTTTGTGCATCGCACTGTTCTTTGAAGTTTACACTCGCGTTATTTTGCGCGTCGTCCTATTTTACGCATCACACTGTTTTGTGCAGTTTATCACTCGCGCTACTTTGCGCATCGCACTGTTTTGTGCAGTGTACACTCGCGTTATTTTGCGCGTCGTCCTGTTTTGCGCATCGCGCTGTTTTGTGCAGTTTATCACTCGCGCCATTTTGCGCATCGCACTGTTTTGTGCAGTTTACACTGGCGTTATTTTGCGCGTCGTCCTGTTTTGCGCATCGCGCTGTTTTGTGCAGTTTATCACTCGCGCCATTTTGCGCATCGCACTGTTTTGTGCTGTTTATCACTCGCGCTATTTTGCGCATCGCACTGTTTTGTGCAGTTCACACTCGCGTTATTTTGCGCGTCGTCCTGTTTTGCGCATCGCACTGTTTTGTGCAGTTTATCACTCGCGCTATTTTGCTCATCGCATTGTTTTGTGCAGTTTATCACTCGCGCTATTTTGTGCATCGCACTATTTTGTGCAGTTTACACTCGCGTTATTTTGCGCATCGCACTGTTTTGTGCAGTTTATCACTCGCGCAATTTTGCGCATCGCACTGTTTTGTGCAGTTTACGCTCGCGTTATTTTGCGCATCGCACTGTTTTGTGCAGTTTATCACCCGCGCTATTTTGCGCATCGCACTGTTTTGTGCAGTTTACACTCGCGTTATTTTGCGCGTCGTCCTCTTTGCGCATCGCACAGTTTTGTGCAGTTTACACTCGCGTTATTTTGCGCGTCGTCCTGTTTTGCGCATCGCACCTTTTTGTGTAGTTTATCACTCGCGCCATTTTGCGCATCGCCCTGTTTTGTGCAGTTTATCACTCGCGGTATTTTGCGCATCGCACTGTTTTGTGCAATTTATCCCTCGCGCTATATTGCGCATCGCACTGTTTTGTGCAGTTTACACTCGCGTTATTTTGCGCATCGTCCTATTTTGCGCATCACACTGTTTTGTGCAGTTTATCACTCGCGCTATTTTGCACATCGCACTATTTTGTGCAGTTTACACTTGCGTTATTTTGCGCGTCGTCCTGTTTTGCGCATCGCGCTGTTTTGTGTAGTTTATCACTCGCGCTATTTTGCGCATCGCCCTGTTTTGTGCAGTTTATCACTCGCTCTATTTTGCGCATCGCACTGTTTATGCAGTTTACACTCGCGTTATCTTGCGCGTCGTCCTATTTTGCGCATCGCACTGTTTGTGCAGTTTATCACTCGCGCTATTTTGCGCATCGCACTATTTTGTGCAGTTTAAACTCGCGTTATTTTGCGCGTCGTCCGGTTTTGCGCATCGCGCTGTTTTGTGCAGTTTATCACTCGCGCCATTTTGCGCTTCGCACTGTTTTGTGCAGTTTATCACTCGCGCTATTTTTCGCATCGCACTGTTTTGTGCAGTTTACACTCGCGTTACTTTGCGCGTCGTCCTCTTTTGCGCATCGCACTGTTTCGTGCAATTTATCACTCGCGCTATTTTGCGCACCGCACTGTTTTGTGCAGTTTACACTCGCGTTATTTTGTGCGTCATCCTGTTTTGCGAATCACGCTGTTTTGTGCAGTTTATCACTCGCGCTATTTTGCGCACCGCACTATTTTGTGCAGTTTATCACTCGCGCTATTTTACGCATCGCACTGTTTTGTGCAGATTACACTCGCGTTATTTTGCGCATCGCACTGTTTTGTGCCGTTTATCACTCGCGCTATTTTACGCATCGCACTGTTTTGTGCAGTTTACACTCGCGTTATTTTGCGCGTCGTCCTATTTTGCGCATCGCGTTGTTTTGTGCAGTTTATCACTCGCGCCATTTTGCGCATCGCACTGTTTTGTGTAGTTTATCACTCGCGCTATTTTGCTCATCCCACTGTTTTGTGCAATTTACACTCGCGTTATTTTGCGCGTCATCCTATTTGGCGCGTCGCACTGTTTTGTGCATTTTATCACTCGCGCTATTTTGCGCATCGCACTGTTTTGTGCAGTTTACACTCGCGTTACTTTGCGCGTCGTCCTGTTTTGCGCATCGCGCTGTTTTGTGCAGTTTATCACTCGCGCTATTTTGCGCATTGCACTGTTTTGTGCAGTTTATCTCTCGCGCTATTTTGCGCATCGCACTGTTTTGTGCAGTTTACACTCGCGTTATTTTGCGCATCGCACTATTTTGTGCAGTTTACACTCACGTTACTTTGCGCGTCGTCCTGTTTTGTGCAGTTTATCTCTCGCGCTATTTTGCGCATCGCACTGTTTTGTTCAGTTTATCACTCGCATAATTTTGTGCATCGCACTGTTTTGTGCAGTTTACACTCGCGTTATTTTGCGCGTCGTGCTCTTTTGCGCATCGCACTATTTCGTGCAATTTATCACTCGCGTTATTTTGCGGATCGCACTGTTTTGTGCAGTTTACACTCGTGCTATTTTGGGCATGCACTGCTTTGTGCAGTTTACACTCGCGTTATTTTGCGCGTCGTCCTGTTTTGCGCATCGCGCTGTTTTGTGCAGTTTATCACTCGCGCCATTTTGCGCATCGCCCTGTTTTGTGCAGTTTATCACTCGCGCTATTTTGCGCATCGCACTGTTTTGTGCAATTTATCCCTCGCGCTATTTTGCGCATCGCACTGTTTTGTGCAGTTTACACTCGCGTTATTTTGCGCGTCGTCGTATTTTGCACATCACACTGTTTTGTGCAGTTTATCACTCGCGCCATTTTGCGCATCGCACTGTTTTGTGCAGCTTACACTCGCGTTATTTTGCGCGACGTCCTGTTTTGCGCATCGCGCTTTTTTGTGCAGTTTATCACTCGCGCCATTTTGCGCATCGCACTATTTTGTGCAGTTTATCACTCGCGTTATTTTGCACGTCGTCCTATTTTGCGCATCGCACTGTTTTGTGCAATTTATCACTCGCGCTATTTTGCGCATCGCACTGTTTTGTGCAGTTTATCACTCGCGCTATTTTGCGCATCGCACTGTTTTGTGCAGTTTACACTCGCGTTATTTTGCGCATCGTACTGTTTTGCGAATTGCGCTGTTTTGTGCAGTTTATCACTCGCGCTATTTTGCGCATCGCACTGTTTTGTGTAGTTTATCGCTCGCGCAATTTTGTGCATCGCACCCTTTTGTGCAGTTTACACTCGCGTTATTTTGCGCGTCGTCCTGTTTTGCGCAT
>JAPPVO010000491.1:0-27576 GCA_030407325.1 Camellia japonica | reverse complement strand
GCCATCGACGGCCGACTGGCCACCATTTGTGGCCGACAACTTTCATGTGTGGCCGATGGGTGGCCAATGACTTCCCTTGGTGGCCGACAGGTTCCCAGGGCTCCTACATTGGGTCTTTTTACTATTTTGTGTCTTCAGTTCTCGAGAAAGTGCAAGGAAGGTTCAATTTTAAGCTCAAATTGTCTCTGCGGAAGCTCCGAACCATGTCTTCGTTGCACGATTCATCGCTACTCAACATCAATAAGGTGTATCCTTTTTAAAACATATTGTAACTCTTCCGAGAGGCAAATCGAAAGTTGCGACTGAGTCAGTTTTATCAAACACACTTTTGTCATTGCATAGAACGTGTATCTCTTTGTCGTTGCATGGGGCGTGCCTTTCACATTCGATCTTGCACAGAATGTGCACTTCTCGCATTGGCACAAAGCATGCCTCTATTTCCCATTCAAATAGATGTAGACATCCCATTTTTGACCGTCCTCAAGACTTGGACGTCACCGCTTGAACACTCGGTGATTATCCATGTTTGTGTTCGTTTGGAGTCCCCGGAGTTCTCGGCTACGCGCGCCTTGCCTTAGGACCTCCGAACTCGACCGTTTTGTGTCTGGTTTTGCACCAAACACTTGTGCTCTGCCTTGGAGGGGCAGGGAATGCTTAGTGAGGCATCCCCATACACCGCCGGCTGTGGCTAGAGGCCACCGGCTGGCCTTTGTTTCTGTCGGCACTATTTTTGGCAAAATGACCATTTTGCCCTGCCGATCACTTTACAGCTGTTTTTGGAGATATTTTCAGACAGCTTTCTACCACTTTCTTCCCCTCCATACACGTGTATGGAGGGATGAGCCCCTTGTTTGCTTAGTGGCTAAGCTTACAAGATGGCCTCCTCTATAAGAGGAGGCCTTGTCTTCTTGGCTTGAAGGTTAGCCATTTTTGAGAGATCAAAAACCAGAGCTTATATATCTCTCTCTCCATATTTTCCATCTCTCTCATATTTGTGTGTGTGTTCTTGGTCCAAAAGTGTAGTTTTACCTCATTTTTGCACCTTTACACACACCATTACACCTTAGCTCGAGATTGAGAGACTTAGAGGGTTGATTGTTGAAGTTTTGGACTGACTTTGATCACTAGAGAGTGGCTGCTCCACCTGTTCTTCAAAGGATCTTCAAGGGTGAGCTTGTTACTTTAGTTTTCCCATTCTTGCACTAGCTTTTCACCCCTCTTGCTTTGTGTTTTTGGATTTGTGTTTAACATAAAAAAGACTTGTTTTTCCTTGCTTAAGAACATTCATCAAGGTTGTTTTGTGGTTTGGGTAGAGTCTCACCCTCTTAGGCCTTGTTTTGGCCACTTTAGACCCTTTTCTTGAGGCCTTGTTTATTTGGTGTTTTTGATCTTCTCACCACTGAAAACTAGTGGGTTTTCAGTGGTGAGGAAGGTATCTTCGAGCCTCATATAGGGGAGGGACACCCCTCTCCCCTTTGTCCCTTGTTTGCCTTTGTTTTGGGCTCAAATAATAGCATGTATGCATGATTGGTTTTGGCTTCATTTCAGAGCATATTTGTGGTTCATATGACATGTTATGCCTCTGTTTTAGGTTGGTTTTATGGTCCTTAACATGCTTCTTATGTTTGCTTTGAAATGCTCTTTTATGCCTAGAAATATGCCATGCTTTGAGGCCATGTTTCCTTGCATGTTTTAGCTTAGTTTCATGGAGACACTAACATCATTTTGCCATGTATAAGTGCTGTGGGCCACTATTTTGTCATATTTAGCATGCTTGACATGGTTGCTTTGCGTGATGGCTTGTAAGCCTTAGGTAGGTGATCCATGTACATGCATTGGATAGTCTATTTAGATGATTTGGGATCATTTGACATGCTATTTCAGACCCTAATCCATGCTCATATGTTTGTACTTGTCATCTTTTTCATACTTTAAAGGTGTGTCCTTTTATGCCTAAGAGTAGGCCTTGTGTATGCTTCCATGATTAATGCATTTTGGGGGTGCCATGGGAGGGGATTTGGGTGTCATTTTGCATACTAAAAATCTGTTTTTGGTTGTTAGATTCATGCCATGAATGGTTGTGTAAGTGGTAGCAAAATGCTCTTTTTGATACCTTAGGTTTAGGCCCATGAACTTGCATGTTTGTGTAGTATTTTGGTCATCGTTTAGGGCTTGTTTTGCCACTGTTTTGGGGTGGTTTGAGGGCTGCCCCATTGAAGTCAAGGCCACCATTGTATGTTCATTATATGCTTGATGCATGCTTGGCTCATCGAGTGTTGTAGTAGGTTGGTCCCATTGCTTGATTGGCCCCTGTTTGCATGCCACTTGTACTTTGCATGCTCTAGCATTTTGCATGCCTATTGTGATAGTTGCATGACACTTGGTATGCCTTGCATCTTGGTCCCATTGTTGCATCATTTGAGCTATGTTGCACACATGCATCCCATGGCTTGGTTTGGGGTGTCAAACCAAGTCTAAGGATTGAGAGGAGTTCACACTACAAGTGGTGCAACTTCCCTCAATTCTTAGTCACTAGGGCCCTTGACTTATACATGAGAGGGACTTAGTTTTCATTTGTGTGTTTGCATGCATTTTCCCATTAAAATGCAACCTTGGTTCCTTAGGCCATCATGCATCGAGATGCATAATTGATGGCCCAAGAACCAAGAGTCATGCCTCCTTGAGTCCCCAAGCATGATAGGAGGCATTGGCCATGCTTACATATGCTCAAAATCCATGCCATGCACTGCTGGTTTGCTGCTGCTGTCAAACTGTCCTCTGCAGGAACTTTCTGCCGACTGGCAGTACAATGTGCCGACCGGCACACTTTTTGTGCCGATAAACTCTATAAGCAGCCGGTGACCAATTTAAGCAGCCGGTGGTCATTTCCTCCAGCCGGTGGGGCGCTGCAGTCCATACAGAAGGTATTCTGGGACTTTGGGAATTTTTGGAGAGGCAGGGCAGTAGAAACAGAAGCAACAGTGTCATGACACGGGTTTTCCGGGCAAGTCGGATCGAGCATGCATCATTCGCGCATCCCGAGGCTGGCGGCTGCGGCCATCTTTCCTTTTTGCATTTACTCGTCAGATAAATAGAAATTTCTCTAATAATTAATTTATTTATTATTCGGACTGTAATATTTATTCGGTCCTTCTGAGTGAGGGCAAAATTGTAATAAAGTGTGTGTGAGTGGGTGTATGTCTTCCAAACCCCCATTTCTTTCTATCCCTTTTATTTACCTGCTTATGATGGTAGATTAGGGCACGTCTATTTTTAGCATACCTTATGCAATGCATGCGTGCATTCATGCATTTGTTTACATGCACCAGGCTCGGTACATCATACAAACTGCATTGCAATTTTCAATTCCAAATTGAATACGTGCTACTTGCGCATTTCACATGCCATGTTTAGGGTTAGCCGAGCCTACTCTAGATTGCATCTATGCCTGTGTTGCATTAGCCACTTAACATGAACTAGGTCATGCATGTTTGCTAACCGGGTTATTGTTTTTGGCACGGAGTACGATGTAAGTTTTTACGCTTCAGCATATCGCATGCGTGTGAATGTTTGCCATGACAGTATGATTGCCATGCGGCTAAGTGCTTATGTGAGATAAACTATTTGAATGCCTGTGGGTGGAGGTTAGATTGCCTGAGTTGGGAAAATTTGTCAAAATCCGTGTTTTAGCCTACTTGCGAGTAGCAAATTCCAATGCATTTTCAAAACCAACGGATATGCAATGTTTATTCCCAAATTAGGCAATCTAGTCTATACTTGTTTGCTATGCGCATAACATAGTAATTCTAGGCTAAAAACCGGAATAAGAACATGTAACGTTTTCAAAAACGGATATCACGGTTAGTAGAGGCCGGTCTTCGGACCGGGCAAAAGGGGGTGCTCATAGCTGACCTTCCCCGATCGTACCCAAGCTCCCGAGCCAAGACCACTTTGGTGATGACGGACATGTGGCCTTCGGCACCGAGTCAGGGTTTCCTAAATTTCCCCATTTTAAAAAATATTTAGGTGGCGACTCTGTAATCTGGCAAAGCAGTCCGTGTTTGGCACTTCTTTTCAAAATCTGTTTTTCTTCAAAACGATTTGCCAGAGTTGGACTCTTTGGTTCAGATTAAGAACCGCAACATAAAAAGGGAGTCCGAACTGTAGAGCGGGGCCCACGGGCGCGTCTACAATAGAGCATGCATTTGGTGTTTTGCAGAGAACATGCTGTTAATCTTGCATTGAACATACATTTTCTACTATTGATCACTGCATCGAACATGCATCCTATACTATTTCATAGAATATGCATTCTAATGTAGCATGGAACATGCTCTAGCTCACGCCGCATAGAATATGTTTCTGTTTTGTTTCTTGCATGTTGTGCATAAAACATGTCTCTAACATTGTGTCATGGTTATTCGTCTTGGATAGAACATGCACTCTTACTATGTGATGCTTGTTAAGTTTCTGTCTTATGCAGGCACGATATTGCATGTACGGTTCATTCAGAGAAGTTCCAGGTGAGATCATTCTTGTCCTTCGTTTTACCCTATTTTGGTTAAAAGCATTTGGACGTGTTTCGATGTTTACCACCGCACCCTGTTTTGGTTAAAAGCATTTGGACGTGTTCCGTTGTTTACCACCACTCCCTGTTTTAGTTAAAAGCATTTGGACGTGTTCCGATGCTTACCACCATACCCTATTTTGGTTAAAAGCATTTGCACGTGTTTCGATGTTTACCACCACTCTCTGTTTTGGTTAAAATCATTTGGACTTGTTCCAATGTTTACCGCCATACCTAGTTTTGGTTAAAAGCATTTGGACGTGTTCCAGTGTTTACCACCACTCCCTGTTTTGGTTAAAAGCATTTGGACATGTTCCGATGTTTACTACCATATCCTGTTTTGGTTAAAAGCATTTGGATGTGTTCCGGTGTTTACCACCACTCCCTGTTTTGGTTAAAAGCATTTGGACGTGTTCTGATGTTTACCACCATATCCTGTTTTGGTTAAAAGCATTTGGACGTATTCCGATGTTTAGCACCACACCCTGTTTTGGTTACAAACGTTTGGATGTGTTCCAATGTTTATCACCGTTCCCTTTGGTTAAGAACAGTTGAGCACGCCCCGGTGTTCACACCATTTCTTCTCCCCTTCCGTGTGCGACGCGTTAGGATCTTGTTTGACACCTTGGGTGCACCCGACGGTTGTGTTGTTCTTTGCCTTTCCTGTGTAATGCGTAGTTAAGTTTGCATTTTTCTTTCTTACATCCTTTTTGCATGAAATGTGGTTTGGGTTAATGTTTGCTTGCTTATGTTTAAGTTTGTTGTACCATGTTTCGGTTTAACTGTAGCATTTCTTTGCATAACGCTTGCATCTAGATGTTTCATTACGGCCTCATTGAACGATCATAAGTTATGTTTTCGCATCGTGCATATTACTTGTATTTTTCCCTAGAACTACACCGGTTTGATTCCTTGCAAAAGGATACATAGGCAACCTGCGGGCATAACCGTTTTTCTCTTGCTTGTCTATTTGTCCAAGTCTTCGGTCTTGCCAAAATTGGGTCGTCTCCAGGCTTTGACATTCACTCCCGCCATTTTATGACTTTTGAAATTTGTCAAAGAGAGGCAACTGTAGACACCCCATTTTTGACCGTTCTTAAGACTTGAACGTCATCGTTTGTGCACTCGATGATTGTGCTTGTTTGTGTTCGTTTTGAGTGCCGAAGTCCTCAGCGGAGCGCCTTGTTTTTGAGCCTCTAAACCTTGTCTATTTTGTGCATGTTTTTGGACCGGGAGCTTGTTGCCTCTAGCTTGGAAGAGAGGGTGACCTGTCAGCCAGCCCTGGGATCTGTCGGCCATGGCTTGTGCCTGTCGGCTACCAGTGGTGGCCGACGACCATTGGTCCCTTTTTCCAGATATTTGTTTGCCAGCTGTTGCTCACTGAGTTACATCTTCATACACGTGTATGGTAGGATGTATCTAATCTCAAACCTTCATTTTCTATATATAGCGGGGTGTCTCCCCCATTTTGAGGGCTTAGACATTTTAGACCAAAAATGATCTCTCTCTCTCTCTCTCTCTCTCTCTCTCTATCTCTCTCTTGTTATTTTGTGCCTTAAAGTCTAGTTTCTTTACACTTTTGCACATCAACCCTTGACCAAACTTGGCCACCTTGGAGCTAAGGTCTCTTGGAGTCTTGTTTGTACTCTAGAAGAAGGTTTAAGCTTGGATCGTTGCTTAATTTGTGCTTGAGCTTCAAGAGATAGTTAACTTGCATAGTATACTTGCTTTGAATACTTGTTTTGCTAGCCTTTTGTATTGTTTTTGGGCTGGTTTTCAACTATAAAAAAACTTTGTTTTTGAGGATTAAAATGATAGTTTGAGGCCATTTTGTGTTAAGGGGTAATCCACCCTTTGTGTTGCTTAATTGTTTAGACTTTTGCACCATTTTTCATCACATTCAAATCAAACTTTTTGGGTCTTTTGACCACTGAAATTCAGAGGTTTTTCAGTGACAAAAACCTTCTAAAGAATGTCCAAAATTGGAGGGGTTAGCCACCCCTCCTTGTGTCTTGCTTGCAAGCCTAGTTAGCCTCACATGTTAGCATGTTTTTCTAGCCTAGCTTAGCTTTAGTCCAGCATGTTTTTGCCTCTATTTTGACCTACTTTAGCTCTATTTTGGGCTGTTTGGGTCATTTGAGCTTTGTTTTGTATAGTTGTGGTGCAATTTCCTTCACTAGCTTAGTGTTTCTAGGCTTTGGGCATCATTTGTGTGTCTTGGCTGCATGTTTTAATGCTTTTTCATGCCTAATTCCAGCACTTAACATCTCTGCAACCTCCCTCTTTGCTTCACTTTTTCATTTGGTTGAGGGTTGTTTGAACCTTAGGATTGTTTAAGGTTGAGGTTGCGGCTCATGCTTAATGGTTTAATTTTGAGGGTTCATTACCAATGGCATGAAGCCTCCCTCATGCCTTGAACTACCCCTTGGTTGACACTTCTTTCGCTTTAGAAGACACTCACCAATAGACTTAATTGATTAAAGAATGAATCGGTAATATAAAATGAGTAAACAAAATGAATAAGTAAAAGAGGCAAGATAAACAAATTTTGTGTTGCATTGCATGTGTTCGAATCGGACGTTAATTCGAACACGAGGAAAATAGGATATTTCATACTGGAAAGTGATGAAATGTGCCATTTTCCTTGGTCACCATCACCCTTGATCATGCATGATGAGGTGGTGGTCTTTTTGAGTCTTGTTTTGCACTCATTAGGCTTGTACAAGCTTGGTTCCTTAGGCAAGATGCATGGAAAATGCTTGGTTGATGGTTTGAGAGCTAAGAGTTACACTCCTTTGAACTTGTGTGATTATAAGGAGCGTAACAGTGCAAACACTCTATGAGAATACACTGTTTGCTCTCTGTTGCAGCAAAACGAAGTTCATAGCAGGGGTAGCCAACCGGCCTTCAGCAGTGGCCAATGGCCACCAGCAGTAGCCGACCGGCCACCATTGGTAGCCAACCGGCCATCAATGAAGAATTTTGCATAGTGTGTTCCTGAGGGGAGCAGAGGTGTTCTGGAAATGGACAACATTGTTGGTGTTCAAATGTGTGCAAACAGAGGCTGTAGCAGCAAGGCAGTGGCATTTTCGGGTGGAGGAACCGAGCATGCATGCATCCCTCGCTTCCCAAGGCCATTTAATCGCTTTGTTTAATTAATTAGTGGTAGCTAATTAATTAGTTTAATTGCTTTGTACTTAATTAGCTTAGTGTGTGGATAATTACTTCGATTTGTAATATTTAATTAGCTTAGAATAAGTTTGTTAATTAGTTTCAATTGTTGTAATAATTAGTTAGCTTAATTAGCATAGTTAGTTAGCTTATTCATTCAGACCCTCCTTCACGAGGGCATAATGTTGTGATAAGTGTGTGTGCGTGTGTGTATGTCTTCCAACCCCACGTCTTTCTCCCTTTTATTTAATCGCTTTTGATGGTTAGATTTGGGACATTTTCAATTAGCATACCTTGTGCTTGCATGTTTGCATCCATTCATTTGTCTTGCATGCACCGAGGCTCGACGCATCATTCAAATTGCATTGTTATTTCAATATCTTCTTTGAATACATGTTTAAATTGCATGTTGTTCAAGTTGATCCTTATGCCATATTAGTAGCCGAGCCTATTAAGTTCATATTGCATGTGTAGCATTAGACACTTAAGATAGTTAGGATCATCCATCTTTCTAACACTTGTTTTTGTTTTGGCTTAGAGTACTAGGTGAGTTTTATGCTTTAGCATACTCGCATGAGTGTGATTACCAAATTGCCATGATTCGCATGCCTGCCATGAGGCTATATGCTTAAATACTAAACTGCATGAATGCCTGTGGATGAAGGCTTTGTTGTTTGAATTGGGGCGATTCAACGAATGTGTGTTTTAAGCCCACTTCGTTGTGGCAAAATCATGTTTCAAGCCCACTATGTTTGGTGGCAAATCCGCATCTTTTATGCCCACTTGAGGTGGCAAATTGAAACCATTTTCGAAAACAAACATGAGTTGAATTGTTCCAAGTCTTGCGACTAGTCTATACTTGCTTGTGCGTGTCATATAGTAAAGCTAGTTTAATAATCGGAATAGGAACACATAATGTTTATAAAAGAACATATCATGATTAGTAGAGACCGATCTTTGATCGGGCGAGTGGGGGTGCTCAATTCATGACCTTCCCCCTTCGTACCCAAGTTCCCGAGCTGAGGCAACTTTGGTGATGGCGGACACGTAGCCTTCGGCCCGAGACAGGGTTTCCTAAATTTTCTCAAAAATAAAATATTTAGGTGGCAACTCTGTATCTGGCAAAGCAATCCAATTTTGGCATCATTTGATTTAAAATCGATTTTCTAAAAAGATTTGTTGGATTTGGACTCTTTGGTGTTTATCAGTTTCACATTGCACTTGTGAGACTAGATTCAGAACCGTGGGAGTCCAAACTGTGAGGCCTTCTTTTCAACCCTTTCCAAAGGGCGGGGTGCAGAAAAAGGCAAGCCACACATGGGATGTGGAGAAGTCCAAAAGGACGTATCCTAACACCAGAAGCAGCGCGCCGAAAAGACTGAAGTCGATTGACAGTCGAGCTTCCGGACAAACGAAGGAGGACCTGAGAAATTACGTCCAAAGGAAGGGACATGATGCCGAGATCACATCCAACGGCCAGCTGAAGATGATATTCTCGGTGGAGTTGGATGCGTTCGAAGCACCGAAAAGGTTTAGCATGCCGAGTTTTCAGATCTATGATGGTAAGTCTGATCTAAACTTTATGTCGGTTTATACTTAAATTCGATGGCATTGTGGAGTGGAAATGAATAGCTAGTATGTAAGGTGTTCCCATCATCATTCAGGGAAATAACATCAGATTCCTTCCATAAACTTCCAAAAGGATGTGCGAAGAGTTGGGAAGGCTTGGCCGAGATGTTTGTGGCCAGGTTTGTTACAAACATATTGCAACTACTGAAGGTTTACAACCGGATTCCAGCTTGTAACTAGGAACTCATAGTCGTATCTTTTAAGAATGGCTTGGAAGATGATTGCCCACTTTGGCAATTGCTTGCGAAGAAACTCTCGAAGAACATGGAGGAATTAATGGCGCGGATTGAAAAATACATTAGGGCAGAGGAAGATATGAAGGCAAAAATACAAATGCATCAAAACAAGAAAAGAGAAACGGCTCGCTGAAGCAAGGCTTAGGAAATACCAGTGTTGACAGGCCAGAGTTAGGATTGAGATCCATGCAGGTGGTGAGTACAATTTTCAAGATCCCCATTTATAAGATCTTGGAGAGAATCAGGAATCAGCCATACTATAAGGCACCACAAAAGGTCTCGGGAGAATACATGGGTAGGAACCTTGGGAAGCACTATGCCTACCATGAGGAAAACGAACACATGACCTAGGGATGCAAGGCTCTGAAGTGACATCTGAATGATTTGGTCAGACAGGGACATGTAGACACCCCATTTTTGACCGTCCTCAAGACCTGGACGTCACCGTTTGAACACCCGGTGATCATCCATGTTTGTGTTCGTTTGGAGTTCCCGGAGTTCTCGGCTGCGCGCCTTGCCTCAGGATCTCCGAACTCGACTGTTTGTGTCTGGTTTTACACCAAACACTTGTGTTTTGCCTTGGAAAGGCAGAGGATGCCTTGTGAGACATCCCCTTGCACCACCGGCAGTGGCTAGAGGCCACCGGCTGGTTTTGTGTTGCCACCGGCAATGTATATTGCCGGTCGGCACTATTTGTTGCCGATCGGCACTTTTTTTTGGCAAAACATTTTTGCCCAGCCGACTACTGTTCAGTTGCTTTTTGAGATATTTTAAGGCAGCTGTCTTGCATCTTCTTTCCCTCCATACACGTGTATGGAGGGATGAGCTTCTTGGTGGCTTAACTTGTAAGTTTTGGTTGCCTATAAGAGAACCCTTCCTCCTCTTGGCTCAAGGTTAGAAGAGTTAGACATTTTTAGAGAGAAAAGATCTCAGAGAAGCTCTGGTTTTAGGGTTTGAATTCTATATCTATTCTATCTCTCTTTTGCTCTCTTTTTCTACACTAGGTGCTTTAATCCATATTATTGCACACAAGCACCTAGTGTTTCACCTTCCTTCGGTTACTGAGGTTCTAAGGGCTGGTTCTTGAAGTTTTTGGTTGGATTTGAGCTCAAGGAAGCAACAACATCAACCTTTGTGAAAGTGGTCTTCAAGGGTAAGAAACTACCCTTTTTTACCCCATTTTTGCACTCCATTTTTGCACTCCATTTTTGCATAGTTTAGAACTATTTTTGTGCTTAGCATTTAATACAAAAACGTTCTATTTTTTAGTCCTCTTTATTGTTGGTTAAGAGTGTTTTGTGCTTTGGGGAGGTTTGACCACCCTTAGGCCTTGAAAAGGCCTCATTTTGTGCTATTTTGTGAGAGCTCAGGGATTTTGGTGTTGGGGTCTCTTCACCACTGAAATCTTGAGGGATTTCAGTGGTGAAGATGATGCCTTGAAGTCCCAAGAAGGAGAGGGTCACCCCCTCTCCTTGTTGTCCTTGAAAAGGACCTATTTTGCCTCTTGAGGGAGCCCCATGTTTGGTTTTTGTTGGTTATGCTATGGCTGTATTTTGTGCTCATATTGCCATATTATATTTTGTATCATGTTGGTTTTAGTACTCCTTGCATGTTTTCCATAGATGCTTTGTAATGCCTCTTTAGTCCTTTAACATGCATTAGGTTGTGTGCCTCTATTCTAACATGTTTTAGGCTTAGATTCATGAAGCTTGTATGCTTATTTTTCCATGAATAAGGTCTGTCCATGGTTACTTTGGTCGATCTTAGCTTGCATCACATAGCCTCTTTGCATTTGGCTTGTTGGCTTTAAGAGCATAAAAGCATAGCATGCCTTGCTTGCATTATTTTCTATGGTTTGGAACCATTTAGCATGCTATTTCAGTCGCTTAGACATGCTTGAATGATTGCCTTGCATGCCTCTTTGAAGTTTTGAAAGCATATGTTGTATGCTTAATGATTTGGTCATTGTGTGTGCCTTGCTCTAGAGACACTTAGATGCCATCTAGGAGGTCCCTTTTGTATGGTCTAGGGCTGCCTTAGACCTGTTTTAAGCCTTCTTGGCCTTGTGAGGCTTGGTTGGCTTAGCCATGGTTTAGGTCTCCTTTGGCTCGCCTTGGATTCTTGGACCATTTGTTGCATGCTTAGTCTATTTTGTTGCTTGGTTTGGCACCATGTCCAACATGATTTTAAAGCTTATATATGCATGTTAATATGTCCATGATAGCCTCTTTTAAGTGTTCTTAAGAGTTGCTTGTTTATGCCTAAGTGTTGGATTATGTATGTTTGCATGTGTGCATGTATTGCATATATCTTAGCCTTCACTTCTATGGCATTTGACCATTGATTTTAGGCTTATTTAGAGCTGCCTAACCTATGTGCAAGTCCATCCTCTTGTTGCTTGCATATGCTCCTTGAGTGTTGTAATGTATTGGTAAGTAAATGCATGTTAGGACTAACATGATTGAATGAAGTCACATGCTCGTTTACATGCTTGGACACCTACATTACACCTTACATACTTGATGGTTGACATTGGTGTTTCATGCCTTGTATGTTTGTTAGCTTGTATGCTCCTTTGCATTGGAATGATTGCATACTAGTTGACATGTCTAGGATTGCATCACATAAACATGCATGCTTTACCTCTTGACCAAGTCATGATAGAGGCTTAGCACCCTTGTGTGTTTGTTTGGTTTGCATGCATTTGAAATAAAAGTTGCACATTTGGTTCTTTGGGCCATCATGCATGGAAATACGTGATTGGTGGCCCGAGAATCGAGGCACATGCCCATTTGAGTCACAAATATGATAAGGGGCATGATTGGTGCACACATTGTTGGAATTACATGCCATGCAAGTTTTGCCCCTGCTGCTGTGAGTTGCAGGTTCTGCAGGCATTTGTGCCGACCGGCAGTGTTTAGTGCCGACCGGCATTCAATTATCAGCCGATGGATAAATTCTGCACCGATGGCCACATAGTAGCTGGTGACTATTCTGTTCAGCCGGTGGTGATCCCCAGTATCTAAGGAAGCAGTTCTGAGACTTTGGCAGTTTTCAGAAGGGCAGAGCAGGGAAAACAGAGGCAGGCTAGGCATGGTAGTGCAATTCCGAGCAGGACCCGAGCACGTGCTGCATTTGGCTCTCCTCCCGAGGCGTTTACTGTTTTTCTTAGATTAATTAATTTGTTAATTTAATTTTTGTAATATTTAATTAGCTTGCGTAGTTAATTAATTGTATTATTATTTTGGTCCCTCCGAGCGAGGGCAAATTTAATAAGTGTGGGTGAGTGGTGTGTATGTCTTCCAACCCCCACTTCTTTCTCCCTTTTACTTACCTGCTTTTAATGGTTAGTATTAGGGCACGTTTATTTTAGCATACCTTATGCTATGCATGCGTGCATCCATGCATTTGTTAACATGCACCGGGCTCGGTACATCATACAAACTGCATTGTATTTCAATTCCAAATTGAATACGTGCATCGAATGAAGTGCATTCCATCCATCTTTAGGGTTAGCCGAGCCTACTCTAAATTGCATCCTTGCCTGTGTTGCATTAGCCACTTAACATGAACTAGGCATGCATGTTTGCTAACTAGTTTATTGTTTTGGCACGGAGTACGATGTAAGTATTTATGCCTTTAGCATATCGCATGCGTGTGAATGTTAACGACAGTATGTTACCATGTGGCTAAGTGCTTATATGAGATAAACTGTTTGAATGCCTGTGGGTGGAGGTTGGATTGCTTGAGTTGGAATAACTCATTGAAATCCGTATTTTAGCCTACTTGCGAGTAGCAAAACCAAACGCTTTTCAAAGAACGGATATGCAATGCTTATTTCCAAATTAGGCAATCTAGTCTATACTTGTTTGCTGTGCGCATAATAGTAATTCTAGGCTAATAATTGGAATAAGAACGCATAATGTTTTCAAAATCGGATATCACGGTTAGTAGAGGCCGGTCTTCGGACCGGGCGAAAGGGGGTGCTCATAGCTGACCTTCCCCGATCGTACCCAAGCTCCCGAGCCAAGACAACTTTGGTGATGACGGACACGTGGCCTTCGGCACCGAGTCAGGGTTTCCTAAATTTCCCATTTTAAAATATTTAGGTGGCGACTCTGTATCTGGCAAAGCAGTCCATGTTTGGCACTACTTTTCAAAAAATCTGTTTTTCTCAAAACGATTTGCCAGAGTTGGACTCTTTGGTTCAGATTAGAACCGCAACAAACAAAAAGGGAGTCCGAACTGTAGCGAGGTCCCCCGCGGGCTTGTTACAGTTTCTGGCGACTCTGCTGGGGATTTTAGAGAGCTTGACTCGAACTCGTGATATCCTGTTTTGACTACGTTTATGTGTTCTTTGCATTGCATGTGCATTGGTGCGCCTAGGACACCGTGTTGGCCATCTGCTATTCCTGAGCGGTTTGCCGGAGGCTTGTCTTGTCAAGGCATGACCATAAGGCTGACCGGTTGCGGGCTCTGCCAGTATGGGAACACAAACCCCGGTTTTACCGGGGCACCCTTTTTGACCATTCGACCTAGTGCATATTCGGATCCATAGTGACCATTCCAAACTAGGACAGGTTGCTTACCCGATATAGGTTGTTTGAAACCGCTGTGTGCGTAGTGAAACCCTAGCTCCTGACAAAATAGGACAGGGAAACCCTACCCCAACATAGGGGTGTATTGGCTCTCTTTTACCTATGTGCTTTTAGAGTGTATCTCTGCAGGGAACGCATATATCAGTTTGCAAAGTTTGAGCATCAGGCCTGAGGGCACTGTATCAGTTTGTTGAGAATCAGTTGTGTCTGCGGGTATCAGTTCAGTTTTGAATAGTGATTCTGGGGAACAGTGATCAGTAGTAGAGTACAGTTGTCCGGCTACATCCGTGTTTGATCTGTTTGGGGCTGAAATACTGCTTGTTTTCCGTTTCAGTTCAGAGATTCAGAGGGTCGATCCAGAACAGCTAGTGTCTTCTCCTTGCTGAGGCAGGACTAACATGACGCAGAATTCAGAAGAGATCGTGGTCATGACGGCCGCGTTGAGTCAGGAATCACCCTACAGGATGAAACTACTGTTGACATGCCGCATCCGCCCAGGTCGCCTGCCGCACATCCAATTTGGACCCTCAACTATATCAGGCTCGCGAGCCTACAACATTTGAACTAATGGGAATGATAGGTGATCTTCAAAGGTCCGTGACGGATCTCGCCTATGGGATGTCTGTTTCGCCACCAGCAGCACCATATGCCGGAGGCTTTGTACCCCAAGAGCCCCCGCTACTGGGACGAATTGTAATTGAACTCAGCCAACCGGAGATGGCCTCCAGCTATGGCAACGACGCATCAAACCAAGTTCTAAATCAGGCCGAGGCCAGAGATAAAGGCAAGATGAAGGCAGATGCCGACCCTATCGAACAACTGCTGTGGGCAGTAGAGGCTTTGAAAGCCGAGGGAATGAACAAGCAACAGATATCCGCAGTTATGTCAAAAGCTGTGGAGGATGCTTTCCCCACTCCGCCTGAGGGCAATTCCAGTCAATCAGAGAATCGGGAGAGGCCCCGTCATGCCAAAACAGTTCTTCCCCCTCCCAGCCCTGCATCCGGAAAGGATCAGAAACCCAAGGCCGCACCCGCCGATCCGTTTGCTAGTGCATCTAGCAAGAGTGCTCAGGCTCCAAAGTACCTGCCCCGAGGGCGCAGGGTCTTCCATGCTCTTTACATGCCATTATCCAAGGCACTTCAAATCCTTGCCGAGAGGGGACACCTTAAACCCCTGGAGCCTCGGCCTCTCCCGAAGAATCTCCCTGCCACACATGATGCTGCTCTGTACTGTGCGTACCACCAGCAGACAGGCCATGCTACCGACAATTGTTTTCCCGCCTCCGATGAGGTGCAAGATTTGATTGACAACGAGGTTATCCTCCCGCCTACCTCAGCAAAGTCCGTCACCACCCAGTTGTTGGATTTTGAGGATACAGATACTGCGAGTATGTAATCAGAAGGTGAACCGCCTGTGGGCAATGCTTGGCGCATTTTTGGATGTGGCGTTTGGCACGCATTTTTGGGCATCTGTTAATGTTAATTTTTAAATTCTGACTTGGGTGTCGAGTCAGTCTTCTGTTTTGTCTTGAGCCTGTCTCATTGTTTTGAGTCAGTCCTTTTGCTTAAGGGTCTGTCTAATTGTAATGAGTCAGTCCCTCTTGTATAGAATACCAGGTGATTTCGGGGTTGTTGCCTCAAACACCGTTTTGTCTTATAAAGTTGTTTTTGCTTTTTTGAGTTTGTTTCTGCCGAGGAACCAGTTATGCCAACAAATCTGAATGAAACGCTGTGGCTATCACGTTCCGTATTGTTGCTATTTGAATCAACCGTGCCAGAGAATGTGAATGGAACGACAGTGCGTACCGCCTGCTCTCTTGTGCCTTGAACATCGTTATGATGACCTAGCTTTTCATAAAACCCTTTTCAACACTGCGGTGATAAAAACAAAGAGGAAGTAATTCCTCGGGTTTTGTAAAATTTTGATCATTTTGAGAGAAAGAGAGGCATGCTAAGCTTTTAATGAATGAAATCATGCTTGTCGCGTGAGTACTGAGAAGGACCTGGTTTGATCCAGACTGGTTCCACACTATCTTCAGCGCGAGACGATTTGTCGCTTTCTTAAAAACTTTCAAAAACAAAATTTTTGCGCAGTCTTGCAAGACCTGTGTGGAATCGCTCTTGAGATTGTGCAGCCCAGGATCGCTCTCGCCTCAAGATTCAATTTATCTGTTGCAAACTGGAATCCGTTCAAAACATTCAACGTGCCATGAAACGCCTGTGTGGCCCATTTTGAGGCAGCCCTCGAGCAAGAGGCATCAAAGTCAGATCAAGGAGATCAGATCCCACCCGGCAAGGCTCGTAAAGCAACCGTGATGGACTTTTCTGCAAATCAACACAACAGTCGCTCTCCTGGATACAGAGGTTCAATCTCAAAACCATTTGGCATGGGCTTGCTACACTTTTACCCTTTGAGAGGCTCGCTGGACCGAAAACCCGGAAGGGCGGCCCAGGCAAAAGTTAGAGCAAAGAAAAAAAAGAAAAAAGAAGAAAAGAAAAAAGAAGCAAAAGAAAAAATGAAAATGCAAAAGAAAAGAAAAGAAAAGAAGAAAGAAGAACATAGCTCGCAAGGTCGAAAACCCGCATTGGGCACCTTGGCAAAAGTTAGAGCCTAAACAGTGAAGGTTAAAATACCCGAGTGTACCTTAACCGGAACTACGTAAGGCTTGATTCCCATGTTTGGGATACGTAGGCAACTTCATCCTGAAGTCCAGCCCCCAACGCTTCCATAGCGTCTCAGTCCATGTCATGGTTTTGATCACTTGCCTCCTCCGAATCCAATGTCTCGACAGCACCTGGAACTACGTGATTAACTTCTCTTGAAGTCCAACCACCAACACCTTCCAGGTGACTGTGTCCATATATTGATTCAAACCGTCTTCGTCTCCTCCGCGTCCGAGGGTCCGATCGTCGTCAACAAGGACTGGCTTACAAGTGCCGCGGCATCATCCAAACAAGGGGCAACTTTCCGTTGCCATGCATTGCCATAAGTTGCCCTGAGTTACCGTCCAAACCAGGGGCAACTTTCCGTTGCCTTATCCCCCTTAAGCCAGGGGCAATTTTCCATTCTCCGATCCGAGGTTGCATCTCGAGGGTAAGTTCCGCGCTCGTTGAGCGTTGACTGTTTGCAAAATAGTTTTTGAAAATTTTTACTGAGTTTGACTTTTTTCTCGAAAACTATTTCATTTTCAAAATTGGACCATGTTTGGACCCAAAAGGAGAATTTTCAGTGCTCACAGCCTGATTCGCATGATTTTCAAATCAAAAATCGAATAAGTGTGTTAATCCAACTCTCATTTTGATCAAAACTGTTTTAGAAAAAACAAAAAATGGTCAAAGTGACGAACTAGGGGCACAGTCGAGTCGGTGTTCCGCTCCCCCCTTTTATCAACGCACTCGCCAGAAAGGCACCCTATCTACCAGAAGAAGTAGCCGTGAGCTAGCTGTATCGGGCGTGAACCCGCGACTTCCTATTCATCTGTCAATCGCCCTGGGGAGGGATGAAAAATGAGAGAATAAAGAATAGAGAGGTGTAAGTTGAGAGAAAAGTGAGGAAAGGGTGGGAATTATACCCGGAGGAATTGGCTCCTCGAGATCTGAGGTCTCTTTGTAAACATGTCCGTGTGTCGTGTCTTTTGATTTGTCGGTCTTGATTTCGATTTTGAGTCTTTTCCGAGCGTGTCTCGTTCTTTTAGGTTGTGTGCCTTTTGTTTCTTTGTTTGAGTCTGTCTCGTTGTCTTCTGTGGTAGGCTCGATACCCTGGTTAAAAAACCCTTCCTTATTTCAAAAATCGTTGTTTGTGCTCAGAATGCTGTGCCATTCTCTATATTAATGCAAAGCAAGAGAAGGAGAGGGAAAATTTGGGACATCCGAGTGTGTTTCAACTGCAACCGTGTCAGTTTTGTGATCCGTCTGTCAGATCGGGCTGTTTGTTCAGGTTTTGCTGTGTGCAAAATGAACCGAGTATCGTGTTGCAGGTCATATGTAGCCTAATCCCCAGCAGGATGTGGGCTGTGTGTTCGGATTGAGCAGTGATTTGTCTGAGTGGTTTGCTGTTTAGTTGGTTGGTTATCTGATCAGTACAGTGCGAGTGCTCAGTTTTCAGACAACAAATCAATATCATTTACATTTGAGGTGTAACATGACGCAATGCAGTGCAAAGTATGAAAGATGCAGAGATGTACAGATATAACACTCTTTTTAGACAAAAGGTTTGTTTCATATCATCTTTTTCAAGTACATAGTTTTGGAAACAAAAATCTGCCTGCGGCAGTACAAAGTACTCTATCTACCAACAAAAGAGAAAAGTACAAGAAAAGAAATAAAAACAGCAAAAGTCTGGGTCATCAGCATCATCAATGGCCTCGCGCCGGGGGATCTGTCCTCGCCCTCTTCCTGGGCAGAAGTCCAGGAGCATCACCAGAAGTGTCACTGTCCGAGCCCAAGCCCGAGCTGCCCCCGGCCTCCTCCTCGGATGACTCTGCCTCCTCCTCAGACTCGTCGTCTGGAACTGGAGCTCGCGAGCTGCTCCCGGCGTAAGTACGCCCTCCTCTGGTGCGGGGGAATATCCTGCCATCCCGAGTAGAAATGGGAGGTCCAGATGGAGCGCCACCACCCACTGGAGGAATCGGGAAGGGAGGCTGAAAAGCATAAAAGGCAAATGCATCAGTATACATGAAGCAGTTTATCAATGCAGAAAGTACAGTTTGTGAGTGCCGTGAGCAGTTTATCAATGCAGAATGCAGTGTATGAGTACAGTTTGTGAGTGCCGTGAGCAGTTCATCAGTATAGAATGCAGTGTATGAATACAGTGTATCAAGTGCCGTGAGGGCTGGGTATCTAGTGTTGTGTTATACATCAGATTATGCGAAGCAGTTTGTGTATGGTTCGAAGCTATGACAGAGAGAACATACCGGAAGGCCGTAAAAGGCTAGGAACTCGAAGGTCCGCTGCAGCATCCCCGTCATGGAGGCATTCATCTCCAGTAACTGCCGGGTGTATCCAGAAGACGCCTGCAAGGGAATCAGATGCATCAATATTCTGTGGAACATCAAATAAACTAAAATGAAATGACTGTACAGAAACGCAGTAATACATACCGGAGGCAAGTCGGGGACACCGACAAACTCGTGATCAGCCGGCGGAGGGGCGAAGGGGATCTGATAGGTCGCCCCATCCGACCCTCGGAAAGCCAGCGAAGTAGGCAGGGCAGGCCAACTGGCCTCCCGTCCTCTCTGAACTCCACCTCTGCCGCGGACTCGAGCCCTCCTCGGCGCTCCTCCTCCTACTCCTGCTCCGGCCGCTGGCGCCGCAGGCCTCTCTCTCTCACCTCGACGGCCACCGCTCAGGGGCCGCATGATGAAGGTCCGGACGTACTCTGAGTAATCGCCCTCGCCTCTGTAGCCGTCTGCCTCCCAGCCGATGGTGTAGTCCGCCATCTGCTCGGCGGTGAAACGCTCGGTGTCCCTCATATGCTCAGGAGGGTGCACCGGGACTATCTGCTCAGGTAACCCTAGGGTCTGACGCAAGAAGCGCTCGCCCAGGTACCAAGCCCGACAGACCGGGCCCTCTAGCAGAATCCGGTAACGCGAGGTCTCAACGGCACCGGCAAACCGATCTCGCATCATCGCTGGCAGAGGAGCCCACGGCTGCCAGGTGATCTGAAATTGAAATACAGTTTGTTACCTACTGGTATTGCAAATATACAGTGGAAAAGTGAAGCTTAAATGAACTGCAAGTAAAACATACCTCGGCAGGAGTGATGGTGTCGAAGTAGCGGCGGAAGAAGCTGAAAGTCTCCCGCAGCCTCCGGGCGCATCTCCCGTCAAAGCGGTGTGAGAAGGGGACGACCAGAGGGGTCTCTGCATCGGGTACAAGAGGGAGCCTAGGAAAGTAGGCGTAAACCCACAACTGCAAGGTGAATACCAGAATGTTTATCAGATAAAACAAAATACAGAATAAAGCAGAAATAACAGAGCCGTGTGTTGTGTAGTGTATTGTGCGGAGTGTACAGTGTGAGTAGTGTACAGTCAGTGTAAAGCAGAGTATGTGTGTGCCGTGTGTATAGTATACAGTCCGTGTGAAACAAACTACAGTGTGTGCAGTGTGCAGAGTACAGAAAATGTAAGGCAGAAATGTAAAGCGGAAAAGGAAATGTAACCTCCCAAGCACGCCAACAGCCCCCGAGCAACTGTCCGCTGCCGCGGGAGACTGGGCTCATATAGCCGTAGAGGGTGGCCAGAGCCGCACCACCCCAATCGAAACGCAAGATGTCCCGGACATCCACCAGTGCGCTGAGAAGGCAGAGGGGCACTGTGTTCGCCCGGTTGGCGAAGAGAGTCATCCCAAACAAAAACATCAGAAAGCCGCGTGCATACCTCTCTGCGGCCTCCTGAGTCATCGGAGTTGCGTCAACAAGAAGAGGCTACACCCGGAACTGCACCTCGAACCAGGAATACCGGACGAAGCCGGGGGGCGCGAGAGGCGGAGCCGTGCCAAGTAAGTAGACCTGAGCTGCGGTCCACTCATCCATAGCAATATCAAAGGGGATCGGATCACCCCCTACCTCGATGCCAGTGAGCACTGAGAAATCGTAAGGGGTCATCGTCATGTCCCCGGTCGCAGATAAGTGGAATGAATCGGTGGTGTCCCACCACCTCTCTGCCAGGGCAGCTAGAAGAGGCCTGCAAGCAGTAAGCCGGGTCAGACCCCTGCAGAAGGAACCAAAGCCTGCCAGCCTGCCTCGTCTACAATGTGGCGAACCGCCTCGGGAAGCTCCGTGTACCAATCTCGAGCCACGACGTTCCCATACCTGCGGATGGTATGGGAATCTCCCTGTTTTCAAACAAATAGCAGCAAAGCAATATGAAATGTACAGTTTTGAAGAGACAGTCAAAATCAGTGCAAATTTGGCATGCGTGCAAGTTTATCAGATTCAAACAGATACCGGGTGCCGGTGTGCTTATAGTGAACTACAACATGTGATGTGTCAACGTGTTTGAGTGGTTCAGTGCAAATATGGCATGTGTGCAAGCTTTTTAGATTCAAATAAGTGCTGGGTGCCGGTGTGCTTACAGTGAACTACAACGTGTGATGCGTCAATGTGTCTGAGTGGTTCAGTGCAAATGTGGCATGCGTGCATATTTTCATATTCAAGCAGTTATCGGGTGTTGGTGAGTTTGCAGTGAAATGCGGTGTGTGCCGTGTGTTTGGGTGATTGAGGCTAGTGCAGTGCGTGTGCATGTGTCCGTCTTAAACAGATATCAATTGTAAGCATGATTGCAATCGACTACAGGGAACAGTGTATCAGAATCAAGCAGTTAAAGAACGAAAACAACTTTGACAGTTAACAGTTCTACATTGCAGAAAGTAAAACAGAGAAGAGTGTTACCTCGGAAGCGCCGAAGGATAGGCGAGAGGTCGGCTTGCATAGGAGGAGCTCCGGGTCCAGTGCTCGGTCAAAGCTGCGAAAATGGCGGAGTCCATCCGGTGGTAGCACATGAATCGCTGGGCGGTAGGTCGCCGGGTCGAAAGGACGCTCGCTCAACGGGAGAAGCTCGACCCCGGGATCCATCTCATGATCCGGGGGAGTCCCGACGTGTGGAACGTCGTCAGCCATGGCAATGGTAGTGAGAAAATGGCCGGAAAAGCCGGAATGCAGAAAGCCAACCGAAAAAGTCAACCCCGAGCGGGCCGAAAATGGCCGGAAAGGCCGGAAGATGAAAAGGCACGGAAATGAAAAGGAAACCGAGGGGAACAAGTCCCGAAAAAGCGGAAATAGCAAAAGAAGCACCGAAACAAGGATTTGTTCGGTTGAAAATGTGCGAAACGCGATGAACTTCGCGAATCGAACGACGAAAATGGTGCGAAAACACAAAGAAATGGCGAAATGAGGAGAGAAAAAGGCTCTAGAGAGAGAGAGGGTTGATTTTCGGCGGTGGAGAAGTGAGAAAATAGGGTTGGGAACCCTATTTTAAAAGACCCATTGCAAAAAGTCGAAACTGTCCCCGATCAGCAACTTTTGGCTGTCGGCACTATTTTGTGCCGGTCGGCACAATATTGTGCCGGTGGAACTTTTATGCAGCCGGTGGCCACCTAGTCCAGCCGGTGATGTTCCCACAGCCTTGTTTAGGCCATGTGGGTAGTTTCTGGTCTTCATAGCTCAAGAAAGTGCAAGAAAGTGAATCCCCGTTGCTCAACCGGCCTCCGTTTTGACCTCGGACCGTGTCTTCTGTGCGTGGCACTCAGATTCAAGCAAAGATTGTATCCTTTTGTACCCTTTTGTCTTTTACAAGATTCAAAAGTTGCCCCATGTGTGTTGCATACATTCATCACACTGATCGGTGCGTCGCATTGCGCCGTCATGCATTATCATGCATTTTATTACAAGCGTTTTCACGCATTGTCATGTACCTCAATATATACATTGCCTCGCACATCATGCCTTGATTTACATTTCGTGTGGCATGCGTGTCACACTTGCATTGTTCTGCATCCCCTTTGAGGCACGCGTACCTCATTGCACTCCATTTTCCATCCTTTGAGGCACGCGTACCTCATTGCACTTCATTTTCCATCCTTTGAGGCACGTGTACCTCATTGCACTTCATTTTCCATTCTTATGAGGCACGCGTGTCTCATTTGCCCCATTTGCATCGGCATGCGTGTCTCATTTGCATTGGCATGTGTATCCCATGTGCGTTGCCTCGCACCCCCCCTCCTCTCGCATGTACTACGCTGAGAGGTTTCTTTTTTCTTTTTCCCTTTCTTCTCTCGCGTGTACTACGTTGAGAAGTGTTGCTCTTTCCTCTCCTGTGTACAATACGCAGAGAGACGTTGTGTTTGAGACTCCGAGTGTTCTCGGTAGTCGCTTTTAGCCTTCTCCGCATAGGCGCCGTGAGAATTGCTTAATTCTCTTAATCCTCGCTGCATGAGATGTAGTTTAGTTCATGTTTACTTGCTTGCATAGCATTCACTTAAAATGTTGCATTTATTTTGCATAATTGCTTCATCACAGTATGCACTTGCATTGTGCATCACAAGACCGGTCTGGCGAGACCTTAAACACGCACGGTCTAGGAGACCTTAAATCCTCGGGAGGTGCAAGACCTTCGGTGCATTAAGGTGCACACCTCATTGCATTTGGCATGCATCTCAAAAGCCGCGCGTTGGCGTGCATTTCAAAAACATCATGCATCATATGCATTTCAAATTCAAAATACATTTGCATTGTCATGCATCCTTTCCTAGCATCATGCATCATTTGCACTTCAAAAGCAAAAACAAAAACAACATGCATTGTCATGCATACATTTTGCATACGGTCTAGGAGACCTTAAACCCTCTGAAGGTGCAATTCCTTTGGCGTTTGTCGTGCCCGGACGACTTTCGGTGGTCTGGTAAAGCCACCTGCCCGTTTTTGCGGTAAGTTCCTAGAAGACCAACTGGGACGGTAGAAACTATAGTTCAAACGGCTTATGCCTAGAACACAAAGGTTCGGGATTTCCGAGACTAAAGTCTGGTTTAAATACCTAGGGGGTGTACCCTCAGCTTGAAGTCTGTATGGAAGCCCCATAGGTTGAGGCGGCATGTTTACGCCTCAATCCTGGATACTGAGCCAACCTAGTATATCGCCCTGTTGGTAAGATAGGGAAAGCTGCAATCATAGTTGTTGCATCATAGTGCATTGTCATGCATCATTTGTAAATACTGCATATGTCATGCATTTAAAAAAAAAATCAAAAAACAAAAACACATGCATATGTCATGCATCATTGTAAACACATGCATATGTCATGCATCATTGTGAATACTGCATATGTCATGCATTTCAAAAAAAAATGCATATGTCATGTATCACTATAATATTGCATATGTCATGCATTTCATCGCATCATTTGCATATGTCATGCATTTCAAACATCCAAAAAAAAAAAACAAACATGCATATGTCATGCATTTTCTGTAAATATCCATTTCCATTGCATTGTAGTTGCATGCATCCACTGCATCCCCTTCCATTTAGGGCTTGCACCTTTCCTTGTTGAGCTTGGTCTGGTATGTGTCCATACTTTTCACGTCAAAGCACAGTTCTGCATGTGCATCGCGCCTACTCCACGCTGGTATGTTGGTTTGAGGTTGCGGCACCTTTTCTGTGTTAGACATGGTTTGTATGTGTACATGCCTTTCCTAGGAAAAATACGGTTTTGGCTACACGCCATATCCATTTCTATTATATTGTAGTGTAATTATTGCATCCGACATTAGGATCATTGTTCTTTCCTCAGCGGGTCATCACCCCACTTATGTCATTCCACCCAATACTTGTTCTTGTGTCCGTCTACATCACTCATAGTTCAGACATCGTTCTATGGTAGACAGACTCGTTACTTCCATCAATCTATTTGACATATGTGTGGTTTCGAACCGCTCATGATTGGATCGTGATTCAATTGCATTGCATATTACATTGCATATTATTTGCATTGTTTATATTTGTTTTGAAGTTTTGCATATCATTTGCATTACATTAGTTTCAATTGCATTGCATTTTCATTTGCATTATTCATACATTGTTTTGTATATATTGCATATCATCTTGCATTCATTTCGCATTGCCATGCATATTGCTAACAACATTGTACCTGTTAAGTTTGCTTTCTTTGCAGGCACGATATTGTATGTACAGCTCATTTGAGGCCGGTGCAACCGGACGAGCCGCACAGGTATTGTTCCTCCGAGTGAGACGAATTGAGAATTGCATAATTCTCTTACATCCTTTCTGCATCGTAGTGTAGTTTGGTGTATGCTAGCTTAAAACTGTTGCATGCGTGCTTCATTAAAGCTTTCTTTGCATGATCATAAGTTATGCTCGGCTTCTTGTATTGTCTTGCATTTTGCCCCTGCCTTCGGGCGCATACCTTGTTTGTCTTGCATGTTTGTCTAAGTCTTCGACCTTGTCAAAAATGGGTCGTCTCTGGGCTTTGACATTCACTCCCGTCATTGTTATGACTTCCGAGTTCTGTCAAAGAGGGGCAACTGTAGACACCCCATTTTTGACCGTCCTCAAGACCTGGACGTCACCGTTTGAACACCCGGTGATCATCCATGTTTGTGTTCGTTTGGAGTTCCCGGAGTTCTCGGCTGCGCGCCTTGCCTCAAGATCTCCGAACTCGACTGTTTGTGTCTGGTTTTACACCAAACACTTGTGTTTTGCCTTGGAAAGGCAGAGGATGCCTTGTGAGACATCCCCTTGCACCACCGGCAGTGGCTAGAGGCCACCGGCTAGTTTTGTGTTGCCACCGGCAATGTATATTGCCGGTCGGCACTATTTGTTGCCGGTCGGCACTCTTTTTTGGAAAAATGACATTTTTGCCTAGCCGACTACTGTTCAGTTGCTTTTTAAGATATTTTAAGGCAGCTGTCTTGCATCTTCTTTCCCTCCATACACGTGTATGGAGGGATGAGCTTCTTGGTGGCTTAACTTGTAAGTTTTGGTTGCCTATAAGAGAACCTTTCCTCCTCTTGGCTCAAGGTTAGAAGAGTTAGACATTTTTAGAGAGAAAAGATCTCAGAGAAGCTCTGGTTTTAGGGTTTGAATTCTATATCTATTCTATCTCTCTTTTGCTCTCTTGTTTCTACACTAGGTGCTTTAATCCATATTATTGCACACAAGCACCTAGTGTTTCACCTTCCTTCGGTTACTGAGGTTCTAAGGGCTGGTTCTTGAAGTTTTTGGTTGGATTTGAACTCAAGGAAGCAACAACATCAACCTTTGTGAAGGTGGTCTTCAAGGGTAAGAAACTACCCCTTTTTACCCCATTTTTGCACTCCATTTTTGCATAGTTTAGAACTGTTTTTGTGCTTAGCATTTAATACAAAAAAGTTCTATTTTTTAGTCCTCTTTATTGTTGGTTAAGAGTATTTTGTGCTTTGGGGAGGTTTGACCACCCTTAGGCCTTGAAAAGGCCTCATTTTGTGCTATTTTGTGAGAGCTCCGGGATTTTGGTGTTGGGGTCTCTTCACCACTGAAATCTTGAGGGATTTCAGTGGTGAAGATGATGCCTTGAAGTCTCAAGAAGGAGAGGGTCACCCCCTCTCCTTGTTGTCCTTGAAAATGACCTATTTTGCCTCTTGAGGGAGCCCCATGTTTGGTTGTTTGTTGGTTATGCTATGGTTGTATTTTGTGCTCATATTGCCATATTATAATTTTGTATCATGTTGGTTTTAGTACTCCTTGCATGTTTTGCATAGATGCTTTGTAATGCCTCTTTAGTCCTTTAATATGCATTAGGTTGTGTGCCTCTATTCTAACATGTTTTAGGCTTAGATTCATGAAGCTTGTATGCTTATTTTTCCATGAATAAGGTCTGTCCATGGTTACTTTGGTCGATCTTAGCTTGCATCACATAGCCTCTTTGCATTTGGCTTGTTGGCTTTAAGAGCATAAAAGCATAGCATGCCTTGCTTGCATTATTTTCTATGGTTTGGAACCATTTAGCATGCTATTTCAGTCCCTTAGACATGCTTGAATGATTGCCTTGCATGCCTCTTTGAAGTTTTGAAAGCATATGTTGTATGCATAATGATTTGGTCATTGTGTGTGCCTTGCTCTAGAGCCACTTAGATGCCATCTAGGAGGTCCCTTTTGTATGCTCTAGGGCTGCCTTAGACCTGTTTTAAGCCTTCTTGGCCTTGTGAGGCTTGGTTGGCTTAGCCATGGTTTAGGTCTCCTTTGGCTCGCCTTGGATTCTTGGACCATTTGTTGCATGCTTAGTCTATTTTGTTGCTTGGTTTGGCACCATGTCCAACATGATTTTAAAGCTTATATATGCATGTTAATATGTCCATGATAGCCTCTTTTAAGTGTTCTTAAGAGTTGCTTGTTTATGCCTAAGTGTTGGATTATGTATGTTTGCATGTGTGCATGTATTGCATATATCTTAGCCTTCACTTCTATGGCATTTGACCATTGATTTTAGGCTTATTTAGAGCTGCCTAACCTATGTGCAAGTCCATCCTCTTGTTGCTTGCATATGCTCCTTGAGTGTTGTAATGTATTGGTAAGTAAATGCATGTTAGGACTAACATGATTGAATGAAGTCACATGCTCGTTTACATGCTTGGACACCCACATTACACCTTACATACTTGATGGTTGACATTGGTGTTTCATGCCTTGTATGTTTGTTAGCTTGTATGCTCCTTTGCATTGGCATGATTGCATACTAGTTGACATGTCTAGGATTGCATCACATAAACATGCATGCTCTACCTCTTGACCAAGTCATGATAGAGGCTTAGCACCCTTGTATGTTTGTTTGGTTTGCATGCATTTGAAATAGAAGTTTCACATTTGGTTCTTTGGGCCATCATGC